>PVIU01001116.1:0-220298 GCA_004026605.1 Ondatra zibethicus
TTCTCCCGGCACATTTCAGTAGAGATGTCATGGAGGCTGAGATAGTCCCTCAGGTCCTTCACCTTCATCTTCATGAGTTCCTCCCGCTGAAAGGCTGTGGCTCGGAACCGTAGGCAGAGGAGGCAGAGGCGTGGCCCATTCCCCTCTTGGCTTGAACAAGTCATGCAGAAATTTTTCTTACAGTCCAAGCAGGTCTGCTACTTAGAGCAAGAGACAGAGAGAGGAAAATGTCAGCTCGGAAGAACAAGTCAGAAAGTGGGATGGGAGCAACACAGCCAGCAGGTCAGCAGGACCTTCTCCCAAAGCTCCTGCTCTACTCAACTGTTCCGATATCCTAAGTGTGAGCCACACTGCAGTTTCCAGATTAAAGGCCACTTGGAGGTGGCAGACCACGTGCGTCTGTACCCAGCAACAGGACACCTGACATTTATACACTAAGCATATATAATCATTTACATTTATAATTTCATTTAAGCTTATGTAAGTTTTGTTCGTTGGTTTATTTTTTTCCAGAAAGGATTTCTTTGTGTATCCTTGGCTGTCCTATAACTCCACTCTATAGGCCAGGCTGCCCTTGAACTCAGAGATCGGCCTGCCTCTGCCTCCAAGTGCTGGGACTAAAGGCGCATGCTACCATCGCCCAGCGGCTTATGTGATTTTTAATCAATAGGGACGCCATATTTAGAATAAAAAAGCTCTGTCTTTTTTTTTAAATATTTATTTATTTATTATGCATACAGTATTCTCAGTACTCTGCCTACATGTCAGAAGAGAGCACCAGATTTCATTACAGATGGTTGTGAGCCACCATGTGGTTGCTGGGAATTGAACTCAGGACCTTTGGTAGAGTTGGCAGTGCTTTTAACCTCTGAGCCATTTCTCCAGCCCAAGCTCTGTCTTTTTATTCAAGTCTCCATCTCAAATGTCGTTCAGAGTATGGGTACGTTACATTGGCCTCTCTGGCACTCAGCTTCTCTACCTGTAAAAAGCAGTGAAGACAGGCCACTGTAGAAATGCAGAGTAATGCATTGAGGCACACCTGAGACATAATGGGTCCTAAGGGGAGGAGCTGGGGTTCAGTTCCCATCTGCGCCCTTTTCTGCCTCACTGCTGAGAAAGGAAAGCAGGTATGAGGGTCACAGTGGAGGTTAGTTTCTGTTGTTGGGAGTCTGTCTTGTTTTTCAGTGCTTGACATTGAACCCTGGCCCTTTTGCAAGTTAGGTAAGCACCCTGCCACTGAGCCACATTTTTAGTCTTTGGGATTTTTTGTTTGTTTAGTTTTTTTTGTTGTTGTTTTTCAAGGTAGGGTTTCTCGGGGCTAGAGAGATGGCTCAGAGGTTAAGAGCACTGACTGCTCTTCCAGAGGACCTGAGTTCAATTCCCAGCAGCCATGATGGCTCACAGCTATCTATAATGAGATCTGGTGCCCTCTTCTGGCATGCTTCCATACATGGAAGGAATGTTGTATACATGATAAATAAATAAATAAATCTTTTTAAAAAAATATATATATATATAGGGTTTCTCTGTGTAGCCTGACTGTCCCGGAATTTACTCTGTAGAACAACTTGGCCTTGAACTCAGAGATCCGCCTGCCTCTAGCTCCAGAGTGCTGGGATTAAAGGCGTGCGCCACCACTGCCCAACCAGCCTTTGTTTTTGAGAGAGGGTCTCACTGTGTAGCTCAAACTGGCCTCCATTACAGATTATGGGAATGTGTTACCATGCCCAGCTAGCAGCTATTGTTAAAACTGGTATCAATAGAATTTACTGTGATGCACCAGGCACTGGTGGCGCACACCTTTAAACCCAGCACTTGGGAGGCAGAGGCAGAAGGCTCTCTGAGTTTCAAAAAGCCTGGTCTACACAGAGAAACCCTGTCTCAAAAAAAAAAAAAAAAAGGAAGAAAAAGAAAAAAAGAAAGTATTGCTGGGCGGTGGTGGTGCACACCTTTAATCCCACCACTTGGAAGGCAGGGACAGGCGGATCTCTGTGAGTTCGAGGCCAGCCTGGGCTACAAGAGCTAGTTCGACATCAGAATCATCATCCACCATGACCAAGTCGGCTTCATCCCACAGATGCAGGGATGGTTCAACATACAAAAATCTGTCAACGTAATCCACCACATAAACAAGCTGAAAAATAAAAACCACATGATCATCTCATTAGATGCCGAAAAAGCATTTGACAAAATACAACATCCCTTCATGATAAAAGTCTTGGAGAGAGCAGGGATACAAGGAACATACCTAAACATAATTAAGGCAATATACAACAAGCCAACAGCCAACATCAAACTAAATGGAGAGAAACTCCCAGCGATTCCACTAAATCAGGAACAAGACAAGGTTGTCCACTCTCTCCATACCTATTCAATATAGTTCTTGAGGTCCTAGCTAGAGCAATAAGACACCAAAGGGGATACAAATCGGAAAAGAAGAAGTCAAACTCTCACTGTTTGCTGATGATATGATAGTTTACATAAGCGATCCCAAAAATCCTACCAAGGAACTTCTATAACTCATAAACACATTCAGCAATGTAGCAGGATACAAGATTAACTCAAAAAAAAAAATCAACAGCCCTCCTGTACACAGATGATGAAAGGGCTGAGGAAGAAATCAGAGAATCAACACCCTTCACAATAGCCACAAATAGCATAAAATATCTCAGAGTAATTCTAACCAAACAAGTGGAAGACTTGTATGACAAGAACTTTAAATCTTTGAAGAAAGAAACTGAAGAAGACACCAGAAAGTGGAAAGACCTCCCATGCTCTTGGGTAGGCAGAATTAATATAGTAAAAATGGCAATCCTACCGAAAGCAATCTACAGATTCAACGCAATGCCCATCAAAATCCCAACAAAAGTCTTCAAGGACCTTGAAAGAACAGTACTCAACTTCATTTGGAAAAGCAAAAAACCCAGGATAGCCAAAACAATCCTGGACAATAAAAGAACTTCTGGAGGCATCACAATCCCTGACTTCAAACTCTGCTACAGAGCTACAGTACTGAAAACAGTCTGGTACTGGCATAAGAACAGACAGGAGGGCCAATGGAACTGAATAGAAGACCCGGATATCAATCCACACATCTTCAAACACCTGATATTTGATAAAGAAGCAAAAAATATCAAATGGAAAAAAGAAAGCATATTCAACAAGTGGTGCTGGCATAACTGGATATCAACATGTAGAAAAATGAAAGTAGACCCCTATCTATCACCATGTACAAAACTCAAATCCAAATGGATCAAGACCTCAATATAAAGCCAGCCACAATGAACCTTATAGGAGAGAAAGTGGGAAGTACACTTGAACGCATTGGCACAGGGAACCACTTCCTAAATAGAACCCCAGCAGCACAGACACTGAGAGAAACAATGAATAAATGGGACCTCCTGAAACTGAAAAGCTTCTGTAAAGCAAAGGACACGGTCAACAAAACAAAACAACAGCCTACAGAATGGGAAAAGATCTTCACTAACCCCACATCAGACAGAGGTCTGATCTCCAAAATATACAAGGAACTCAAGAAATTGGACACCAAAAGATCACATAATCCAGTAACAAAATGGAGTACAGACTTAAACAGAGAATTCTTAACAGAAGAATCTAAAATGGCTGAAAGACACTTAAGGAAATGTTCAACATCCTTAGTCATCAGAGAAATGCAAATCAAAACACCTCTGAGATTCCATCTTACACCTGTAAGAATGGCCAAGATCAAAAACACTGATGACAACTTATGCTGGAGAGGTTGTGGGGAAAAGGGGAAAAGGGAACACTTCTGCATGGCTGGTAGGAATGCAAGCTGGTACAGCCCCTTTGGATGTCAGTGTGGCGATTTCTCAGAAAATTAGGAAACAACCTTCCTCAGGACCCAGTAATACCACTATTGGGTATATATCTAAAGGATGCTCAATCGTGCCACAAGGACATGTGCTCAACTATGTTCATAGCAGCTTTGTTTGTCAAAGCCAGAACCTGGAAACAACCTAAATGCCCCTCGATTGAAGAATGGATTAAAAAAATGTGGTACATTTACACAATGGAGTACTACACAGCAGAAAAAAATAACGACAGCTTGAATTTTGAAGGAAAATGGATGGAACTAGAAAACATTATTTTGAGTGAGGTAACCCAGACCCAGAAAGACAATTATCACATGTACTCACTCATAGGTGGTTTTTAAACATAAAGCAAAGAAAGCCAGCCTACAAACCACAATCCCAGAGAACTTAGGCAACAATACGGACACTAAGAGAGACTTACATGATCTAATCTACATGGGAAGTAGAAAGTATAAAAAGACAAGATCTCCTAAGTAAATTGGGAGCATAGGGACTTTGGGAAAGGGTTGAAGGAGGGAGGGGAGAGGCAGGGAGGGTAGCAGAGAAAAATGTAGAGCTCAATAAATATCATGGAAAAAAATAAACAAAATAAAATTTGGAATGTAAAAAAAAAATGGGCTGGAGAGATGGCTCAGTGGTTAAGAGCACTGCCTGCTCTTCCAAAGGTCCTGAGTTCAATTCCCAGCAACCACATGGTGGCTCACAACCGTCTGTAATGAGATCTGGTGCCCTCTTCTGGCCTGCAGGCATACATGCAGACAGAATACTGAGAATAATGTATACATAATAAATAAATAAATCTTAAAAAAATAAAAAAAAAGAGCTAGTTCCAGGACAGGCTCCAAAGCTACAGAGAAACCCTGTCTCAAAAAAAAAAGTATTATGATTCTACAATAAGAGCTGGCTTATCATTTCATTCCCAAAGCCCCTTAAAAAGTAAATATTAGTGTTCCTCCCCAATTTACAAAGAGAGAAACCAAGAATCGGGAGATCAAGTACTATATTCAAGGTCAGATATTAAAGTCTGAGCCAGGATTAGTCAGTACCCTCTCCACAGAGACTGTTCACAGGTTTCCCTGTTCTGGCAAGGCCATTCAGAGTGCCGGGAAGTAGGTGGTACACGAGATCACTTAGAGATAAATATTTGGATAGGATGAGGGACTGGGATGCTAGCTTCTCTCCTTTATGAAAGCACACAGTGTCTCAGTTTGGAGACAAGTGTGACTGACTCACAAGCTGGCACTGCCTGGTGCAGCTATTCCCACAGTCACAGACGGAACACCAAGGGTGCTCAATCTGCAGGCTGTGCAAGTTACAGTGATATTTGACTGAGCTCTGCTCAGCCAATGACAAGTCACTCTCCCAAGAGGTCATTCCTCAACACCTGGAGAGCCACCTACTCAAGGGCACCTTTTCAAGATGTTAGCAACTTTTCATTTCACGTTCCCTTAAATGTTACATTAGTTCACATGTTCCTGCTTCCTTTGTTCACAAAATGGAAAGCTGTTCAGCTACAAGAACACCTGAGAGCCATTCTCCGAGGCAGGATCAGGGCAATCTTTGGGTGGGGTCGAAGAGCCCATGTAGTGTTTGTCTACATGTCATCCACACAGTCCAGGCAAGCAAGACCTGGGTGTTGCAAGGGGACACACACACCAGTCCCCTTCTCTACTCAGCTTAAACCAGACAGGAAGCTTTGCAGAGACTGAAAAGAACATGTGGCTACACTAGCAAAGAACAATTGTGACCAGCAGTCATGTAAGTGGAAAACAAGAGCCCTGAGTATTTGGGGTTCAATCCTGATGCCTGGCTAAAAATGAAGAGGCTGCAGTGTCATGAAGCCTATGTGGAGTGTTACTAAAGTCAATGCAGTTTGACAAGACTGAGCTCAATATAATTATAAAACCTGTGTTGTTCAATCAGCCAAATCCAAATATCTCTCTTCTTCAAATGTATGTAGCTTCTGGATGCACGATCAGAAGGCAAGGATAACAACCGAGTTTCTGCTACCCTGGCCGCCAGGGACTCTGAAGCCTACCTCTGAGCAGCTCGAAAGGAGGAGGGGCGCACTTGAGGCTAACAGCCTGCAGTGCAGTGGTGGGAGACAATAAAGAAAGGCAGACTGCTCTCAGCAAACAAGGGGAGAGCACAAAGGAAAGATGTGTGTAAATTCTAACCAACAGATCAATCCAGAGTAACAAAACAGCAAGAAAGATGAATCAGAAGAGGCTCTGGGCCTGTATTGAAGTAAGAGCTAGCCAGCAGCCAGCCTTGGCCAGGGACCACTCCTTGGCTTTTTCTCCTTCACCAGGCTGTCCTTACTTCCCCGGTACATTATCAACCAAATTCCCTAGCACTGCACAGGTCCACACTTTCATCCTGCTGGCTTCTGAACTATTGAAATATCAGAGATCATTTATATAAAACGTCGTAAGGCAGACACTCACAGGAAGGCATTATTACTCTTTCTCACCCTAGTCCATCTCAGATCAGATCTTTTCAACACCCCCAAAACACTCACTTCTGCTCTGCATCTGAATACTATGCCCAAGTTCCAACCTAATACAGCTTCCTCCACCTCATACTGGTCCAGCTCAAGAGGCTGGGCACCAGAACTCACTCTGAAAATGTCAGACCACTGCAACACCGTAGGTGGGCATTACTAGTACAATGGGACAGGTACTTGTGGCAGGCCCCTTCTCTCCAGGACTGGGAACTTCAAGGATGAAGGGGACATATCTTACTTGTATTCTCTCTATTAAGTCTTTGCTATTGTCTGTGCTTAGAACCCAGTGAGCATGTAGAAAATACTGACCACAATGAGAGACAAACAAACAAACAAAAACAATGGTAGGATCCATGGGCAATGGATCAGAATACTGATCCATTTAAGCATGAAATTCCAAAGAAAAATACTTGCAGCAGAAAACATCCTTAATATTCACAAAATTCACTGTAAATCACACAAAAATAATTCATAATTTAGAGCAAGAAAATATTGTACCAATATTATCTTTCATCATCCAAACTGGGATCCCCTGCTGGAGTGCTTCAGGTCACGGTGGCTTTCCTCTTGTCTGACTACACGCTGTACTCTGCCTAGACCTGTCTGTCCCACTGCAAGCTCCCTACACAGGGATGACCTCTTCATCCCTATCTGCCTGGCCAGGCAAAGCCTGACACCAGCTAGATTTTTGCACGTATTTTCAATGGGGGAGGAGGGCAATTTTAATCATCCCCATGCTCCCAAGAACCTAGGCCTGTTACCTGTCATCTTCAACTTGATGCTCTGTGTAAAGTCTGAGATCTGAGTTTGATTCCTGATTCTAGTACTTAACCACGTGATAGTGAGGTACTGTTTAACTATGTTGACATCTCATGCTGTTTACCAAGAACCTGACATGTAGTTTTTACTTAAAACTTTTTTTTTTCTCCTTTTCTTTTCTTTTTTTTTTGGAGACAGAATTTCTCCGTATAGCCTTGCAACTTGTTCTGAAGATCAGGCTGCCCTTGACCTCAAGGATCCACCTACCTCTTGTGTGCACCACCACTGCCCCACTTTCTTTTTAAATTTTAAACTCTAAGACTTTGTCAAATGTAAAACAGGATTTGGTGATTTCTAAAACTGAAATAGTTACTGTGGGGATTAAATGAAACAAACAAAAATCTAAACTAGCTGGGCGCTGGTGGCACATGTTTTTAATCCCAGTAGTAGGGAGGCAGATCTCTGTGAGCTCGAGGCCAGCCTGGTCTACAAAGCGAGTTCCAGGACAGCCAGAGCTACACAGGGAAACCCTGTATTGAAAACAAAAGCAAAACAAAGGAAAAGAATCTAAGCAAGGAATAGTGGCATACCTGTAATTTCAGCACTTGGGAGGCTGAGGCAGGATTACCCTGAGTTTGAGACCAGTTAGATTACCTTGGTGAGGTAGAGGCTAGCAGACGAAGACCCTTTCTCAAAAACAACAAAATCCCAAAACAAAAGCCAAAAGTCTTAGTAAAATTAAAAGTCTAAATTTTAAAAAAAAATTTAGCTTTATCTTATGTGTGCTGGTGTGAAAGTGTCAGATTCCCTGGAACTGAACAGTTGTGAGCTGCCATATGGATGCTGGGAATTGAACCCAGGTCCTCTGGAAGAGCAGCCAGTGCTCTTAACCGCTGAGTCATCTCTCCAGGCCAAAAAGTCAAAATTTTTGTTGTTGCTTCAAACAAGGTTTCATTATGTAATGCAGCTAAGGTGACCTCAAACTCGGCATACCCTCTTGGCTTAAACCTTCAACAATTCCTCTCATACAGTAGAAAGCTTAGAAGAGTTACTTCCCCCGGTTTTCCACTGTCACCAGCTCATCCTCGAACCCTACTAGCCATTGTGGGCCACCAACCTCTCGCTCTGCAGGACAGGTACTGTCTGAGGGCACTAGCAAAGGAACAGCCACACCCCCAGTGCAGCCCATTGCACGTGGTGTTTATGCCAGTGAGTGGGCTCCGGTTCCTCTGCTAGGGTTTCCTTGTCTCTCAGGAAGCTCTGACAGGCTTTGGTAATGAGGACAAGGTTAATCTGCAGTCAGGCCTTGTATGCAACAGCTAGCAGAGCCAACACCTGCCATGTTTCCAACACGGTGCTGGGCACACTTAGCCTCATTTCATTCCCAGCACTCGAACAGGGCACTTCACAGCTGGTGAGCACTGAAGCTGGTGGCTGTGTAGGAGCGGCTGCTCCAAGTCTATGCTGAGATGCTTTGCCTTCACTTGTACAGTTACGTCATTCTTATGACTACGACAGGCCTGGGACCCCAGCATCATACAGGTGGAAGCCAGGTGGCTGCCCGAAGGTCCTGGGGTCACAGTGCAATGACACTTACCTTTCGGGTTGTGCTTGCAAAGTGGACCCCACAGGATTTGCAGCTTGGTTCCGAGCCTGTGGGGGAGGGGAAGGAGCTGTACCCAGGGTTGGAATAGGCTTGCGTCCTGGCTCCCTGTGGTGGTGGGACCTCTTCAGGCTGTCCATCCAAGCAGAACCAGTTGCAGCAGGATGCCCACATGGTAAAATCTGGTACAGGAGAGGAAGA
This sequence comes from Ondatra zibethicus, assembly GCA_004026605.1. NCBI lineage: Eukaryota > Metazoa > Chordata > Mammalia > Rodentia > Cricetidae > Ondatra > Ondatra zibethicus. The sequence continues at coordinate 8,924 of PVIU01001116.1, forward strand.
GGTAAGAGTTAGGATGTACCACTACTGAAGTTTTATCCCTGCAGGTGCAGGTAAGGCAGGATACATTTCCACACCTGCTGAGTATGAGGTCATAATTTGAGGGGCCATGGAGGCTTGCCACCTCTTCTACCACCACAGTTAGTGTTCCACCAGAGCAAAGTGAGCTGCCAGGCTGGTATAAAGGCTTTGTAAGGTTGCCTGGTCCTAACTTCTTTAATCTGAAATCTCACTTCATTAAAATTCATTCTTTTTTTTTTTTAAGATTTATCTATTATGCATATTTATACCTACACAGCAGGAGAGGGCACCAGAGCTCATTACGGATGGTTGTGAGTCATCTGTAATAAGCAATCCGTCATTAATGTGCTGGGAACTGAACTCAGGACTTCTGGAGAGCAGCCAGTGCTCTTAACCTCAGAGCCATCTTTCCAGCCCTAAAATTCACCTTACCTTACAATACAACTAGTTTAACACCTACTTTGTTCAAGGGCATCACCTTGCCCTGAGGCTCAGACAGAACTCTTTTGTCACACACACTGACCAGAGTGTGTACATTATAAATGGGCAAGCCAGATGCAGTGACATATATCTGCAGCTCCAGCTACCTACCTAGTTGAGACAGATGAGGAGGGGTAATGTGAGCCTAGACAATACAGGAAGGTCCTCTCTGAAAAAATAGCATATAAACCAAACAAGCTCAAAGAACTGTACAGCTACCACTAGAGACTAGAGACTGTGAGAATCCAGGTCTTCTGACTCTAAACCCAAGGTCTTTTTTTTTTTTTAAAGGTAGTCTTATATGGAATCTTTTTTTTTAAGATTTATTTATTATGTATACAACATTCTGCCTCCATATATGCCCGCATACCAGAAGAGGGCACCAGATTTCATTAAAGATGGTTGTGAGCCACCATGTGGTTGCTGGGAATTGAACTCAGGACCTCTGGAAGAGCAGCCAATGCTCTTAACCACTGAGCCATCTCTCCAGCCCCCAAGGTCTTATCCTTACACCACACCATCCTGACTTTCCCTTCCCACTAGCCTATACAAAGACTCTCACTCCACACTCCTGCTCATCTAAACCTCTACGGTTGCACTGTTCTTTTTAAAGATTTATCCTCTTATTTATGTGTATGTGTGTTTGTGAGAGCCACAACTGCAGAGGCCAGAAAAGGGTATCAGAAACTTTGGAGCTGGAGTTCCAGGAGGTTGTAAGCTGCCCTCCATATGGATGCTAGGACAACTCAGGTCCTCTAGAAGAGCAGCAGGAGCTGTCCTGTGGAAGCACTTCTAACAGTTTCCTACACTGACCATTTATTTTCTTCTCTCAAACTTTAGCTCATCTAAGGCAGGGACTATTTCCTATTGTCTATACTGGATCCTGTGCAAGCAGTAAGTATCCAACAACGGTGGATTCTTTAATAAAGAATGTTATATTTATTCCCACCACACATACCAAGTTTAGGTATTGAGGACAAAAGAGATTGATTTTTTAACTTCACAGAAAACAAAAAGGATCCAACCTCTCAAACATCAGAATGACCTGATGACAGTAAGATCTACTAAACACCAAGCACTGCTGGGAGGCATGAGTGCAGCCGACAGCAGAGTAAGAAGTCAGAGCGCTGAGCCTGAGCTCTTGGCTCAGAGATAATAGATTAATCATCTAGTGTTATTACTCAATAATACACACACAGGATACTTCCTGCATTGTCTCTTTTTAACAACGGCGTTTCATAGTTCAAAGACAGCAAGTTGGAAGGAACTAAGAGGCAAATCAGTCCAACGCTGGTCATTATATGAAAGAAGAGAACAGGGCGCAAGCAGGGAAGGGAATGCTCCCAAGCCCCATGGGTACAATTTTAGGCTTGACTGATGTGGGATTCCCCTCTGTATGTGGTGATTACCATTAATGAATAAAGAAACTGCTTTGAACCTATAGCAGGGCAGAACTTAGCTAGGCGGGGAAAACTAAACTGAATGCTAGGAGAAGGAAGGCGGGGTCAGAGAAAGCCATGTAGCCCCACCGGAGACAGACACTGAAAACTTTACCCGGTAAGCCACAGGCACATGGCGATGCACAGATTACTAGAAATGGGTTAAATTAAGATATAAGTGTTAGCCAATAAGAAGCTAGAGCTAATGGGCCAAGCAGTGTTTTAAATAATCTAGTTTCTGTGTGATTATTTCGGGTCTGAGCTGCCAGGAAACAAAGAAGCGGCCCTCCTTACAACACTTGACTTGACTTCAAGCTTTTTAAACTTTCTAACATGGCCTCTGACACACTCATGACATAGGTCATTTTCTTCTGTAAGTATGTTGGACTAACACCTGACTCCGTGAGAAAAGGGGATGTGACAGTAAGGTTGTTACACAGGTAGCTTAGTAAGGGCTGCTGAATAATCAAGATGTCTTGGGTAAGCACACAGATTACCTGAACCTCTAAGTTACCAGAGAAGAGAGATCAAAGATGCCTTACTGCAAATTCATAGCACACCTGGCATAATGATAAAGAACATGTCACACATGCATCATAAGTAAAAATAAATGAGTTTTTGTGGGTTTTATTTGTTTAAAGGCAAGGTCTCAAGCAGCCTAGGCTGTCCTTAAACTACATAGCTAAGATGTCCAGAAACTCCTAATCTTCTGGCATTCACTTCTCAAGTGCACCACCACACCCAGCATGAAAGCCCATGAGTAGCATTTCTCTAAAAGGGAGTTCCACAATTCTTTAAATCACATGTTGATATGTCTGAGTGTGTACAAACAGGGCACACATTCTGCCCTGCTCTGCTGCCTGAGGGCCATGCTGTCCACCTAACAGGTCACACCCCTTCTATACTTCATATTTGTCCTCTGACACACTACAGGAAAATAAAACACTCAACAAATATTAGCTGCTTCTTCCTGCACTGTGTAAAAATGCCTTTAACTACAATTTTCTCAGGGAAAGCAAAGGTAGACTGTAAACCCAGAGGTTTCACCAGTTATCATGTGGCTTTCTGGGCCTATCTGCAGGGGACAAGGCCATGGATGATTCAGAAACTTCTGTTAAAAGCTCTCCTTAGCCAGACATGTAGTACATGCCTTTTAATTCTAGCACTCAGGAGGCAGAGAGAAGCAGATCTCTATGAGTTTAAAGCCAGCCTGGTCTACAATAGTATCTGGTTAGCCAGAGCTACCTAGTAAAACTCATCAAAAAATAAAAGAACAGCAACAAAAATCTCCTTACTCTCTCTCTCTTACACACACACACACACACACACACACACACACACACACACACAAAACCTTCACTAATGCCAATCCCTTTGTTCTTTCCCAGTGCTCAGTAACCATCCCCAGGGAGTTAATGATCTACCAGAGTTGCTAGAGCTCTACAGAGACTTGTACAGTGTGGTGGGGCTGGGGAGTAGGGGCTAGTACAAAGACGGCAGAGGCATGACAAGAAGAGTTCACTAAGAGGGACCATACCTAGATATGACAGCAAGGAGAATTTACCAGAAAGCCAGGAACAGAGGCATTTTCTAGGAAAAACAAAAATGATATGTATCATAGGAAAGAGAAACTACAAAATGTTTATATGGGCTAGGGGTAGGTAGGGGTAGATGAGGTAAATAAAAGGGACACCATTAACCAGGAACCATGGAAAAACCTTGTATTCCAGGACTCTAGCATGACTACCTTACTTATTTGGGTGCACTTGTGGTAGTAAGTACTCTGTGGAACAGATCAGCAAGGGGTAGGTTAGGAAAAGACACTGCTTCAGAAGTAGAGTCCATGGGAATGAGAAAAGGGGCTGGCAAATCTCTGACAGAATTAGCAAGATGTGCCAATTAACTGAAAGGGGGTAGGAGGAGGGTGCAAGGCAAATCTAAGGATAACTAAAGGGGATTACTCACTAAGATGACATCCTCAGTTGAGAGCATGTGTAGGTGTGAGTTAAGATGATAAAAATTGAGTTTCACACCTGTGGGACATGCATTAGGCTTGACTGATGTGGGATTCCCCTCTGTATGCTGTGATTACCATTAATGAATAAAGAAACTGCTTTGAACCTATAGCAGGGCAGAACTTAGCTAGGCTGATTTAAGGATTTAAGAACACCTGACGTACTGGAAATACACTGGGCCAGAGTGGGACAAGAGACTGATTGAATACTCCGAGGCTCCCAAAAAGGCTCTCAGAAAGACAAGCAGAGGAGGGCAGAGGAATGCCACAGGCGGGAGAACTGGAAGAGTGTTGCTTCAAAGAAATGAACAGTGCTGTCCAATAAGGCAGGAAATGGAGCACAGTGAGGGACTTCAAAATGTCCAAGGCCAGCCGGGCGGTGGTGGTGCACGCCTTTAATCCCAGCACTGGGAGGCAGAGGCAGACGGACCTCTTTGAGTTCGAGGCCAACCTGGTCTACAGGTTCCAAAACTACAAAGAAACCCTGTCTCAGTGGGGGGGGGGAGTCCAAGGGCCTTTGTTTTACAAAGTGTGAGTGTATTCTGCCTGAGCAGTTTAGGAGGAAGGCAGCTGACTGGTGACCACAGGAAGAGAATAAAAAACTCAACACTGAAAGTTGTCTTTTTAACAAATTTGACTGGAAGGGAAAGAGAAGGCAGCAGCTGAAGAGGACCCAGGGTCACTAGGGTAAGTGCAGACACACAGACTGCAGAGGAAGGGAAGCCATCGGCGGGGGGGAACAAGGGCTAAGAGGGTTGTGAGCAGGGGAAACTCATCTCTTTCACCACCACGGAATGGAGATGAGGGCAGATGGAAACAAGAGAAGCCGGTAGCGTTAACAACAGAAAAGTGAAGGAATAAAATAAAAAGCACGGGACAAGAGATGGTTATGAAATTTTTTTCTGGGGATTCATCAAGGCAGAGTATTTAGCATGCTTTGGCTCATCCTCATCCTGACAAAGAGGTAAGGATTCCTAAAAAAACAAACAGAGGTACGGGCTGTCATGTAAGCAGACCTACATTTTAAGGTACATCTAGTAGGTAAACAAAGGCTGTGTGCTGGACTCTAGTGGAATATTACTTTAGCTATGTAAAGATGCATTACATCTGTTTATGTTGAAGAATATTACTTTAACTAGGCAAAGATGTGTTATATTTGTTTATGCTGCATTTGTTTAATTATGTAAAGATGTGCTGCTGTTTTACCTTGCCTGCCTAAGGTACCTGATTGGTTTAATAAAAAGCTGGATGGCGAATAGCTAGGCAGGAGAGGGACAGGCGGGGCTGGCAGGCAGAGAGAATAAGGAGGAAGAATCTAGGCTCGAGAGAATGAAAGAGGAAAGAACAAGGGAAAAAAAGAGACACAGAGGCCAGCCAGCAAACAGCAAGCCAGGCATGGAAGAAGCAGGCAAAGTAGGACATAAAGAATGAAAGAAAAGTAAAAAGTCCCAAGGCAACCCAGCACTCGGGAGGCAGAGGCAGGCAGATCTCTGTGAGTTTGAGGCCAGCCTGGTCTACAAGAGCTAGTTCCACGGCAAGCTCCAAAACTACAGAGAACCCTGTCTCGAAAAACAAAAACAAACACAAACAAACAAAGTCCCAAGGCAAAATCTAGATGAAGAGAAACAGGTAAATTAAGTTATAAGAGCTAGTGGGACAAACATAAAATAAAGCCAAGCATTCATAATAATAATAAGTCTAATAGTAAGTCTCCACGTCTTTATTTGGGAGCTGGTTGGTGGCCCAAAAGAAAACCTGCTGCAGTACTCCACCAGCTTAATGAGCACTCAGGAAGCAGTCACTATGCTGAGGCACTGGGACTGCAGAAGCAAGGCCCTCATCCAGAAGAGCTTAGGGCCCAGAAGGACACCATAGCTACCCACAGCCACTGTGATACAAGATCAGTCCCACTGCTCAACTAGGAGTCAAGGCAGTCTCGCTTCTTCCACACTGTCTCATTCTTCTAAGCATCTTGGAAGAACAACCTATTCAAGCCTTGGCTGCTCTGAGAAGAAGCAGATGGCCCTGTGAGAAGACCTGACTCTTGTCACGTCGTGACCCCACCAGCCTGTGCTCATCTGGCTATGTAAACTCAGGGAAGGTGAACTATGGAACGGAGGCAGCTCGTGACAAGAGCAACAGTGTCAGACACCTTAGGCCTGCTCAGTCTAACATAACAGACCAGGTCCAAGCAGTCAGTGGGCCAGGCGTTTGTTCACCGAGATATTTAAATATCAGAAAAGAAACATCTGCTACTGTGGTCAGTTAAGAGTACTCTCCTATCAAGCTGGCAAGCTCTAACTAACAACTATGTTCCCAGTCCCCAGGGCAAGAGGTTATCATGCTGACAACGCCACCACACAAACCAAACGCTCTTCTCTCGGGAAGGCTCTTCTGGTCTCTCAGTCCTAAACAGACACACAGGCATCGATGACATTGCTAACTGACAAACTAGGAAACCAGCTATGGGACAGGGATAAAGAGGATACTTTGGGAAGCTACTCTCTGTCCTGCAAACCCCTTCCTAGATCTTAAAAAGACAAGGCAAAAACTCCTCAGTTCCCTCACCCATTCTGAGACGATGGATTCTGGGGTTTAATCCTCACCAACTGCACTTTTGCTGTGCTTGACTAAAGCCCTTCCACCATGCATGAAGGGCAGAAAGGTGGAGATTGAACAAGAAACTGTACTGTTCCCCAAAGAACTCTTCAGGACAGGCAGTGTGGCAAGTGAGCATGTGGGTTTTGCAACTTCATGGGAGATGCTGTGGTGTTAATAATAAGGTAAAACAAATTATCTATTTCAGGTGGGTTTGGTACAGTCCTAGAGGCAAGAGAGAAGATAATACAGTTTCTCAAAAAAAAAAAATCTAGATTCCTAAGTAATTTAAAAACATTCCTCCACTTTGTACACCTGCCCAAGGCAAATAATTTAAAGTGGATCACTGGCTGTTGTGGGCTTGGCTTCAAAAGGAGTGGGGACAGAAAGGGAACAGATTTACAATGAGATTCAAAAACCACCTCACTAGCCACCTCATTACTAAAGCAGTAATGTCCCCAAGATTTGCATGCAATCTGTCCTGATTAATTAACCCTTCTGTGTACTAAAGAGGCTCTGCAACAAGAGCTCCATAGAAGCAAACGGGCTACATCCAGGAACTAACACGTTCACAGTGAACCCACTGTATGCAACCTTACAAAGATCCCTTAAAAACACTCAGTTGAAGTGCCCTCAAGCCTCAGAGAAGTGCCTTGTGACAGCGCAAATTATCAAACAGCTGAATCATCTCATTTATCCAGGGGTGGCACACCTATGGCCACTAATGTATTCCTGGAATGGTTGACAGCATCCATGCTCTAAGTGCATAAAGCAAAGCATCCGGTGTTATGGGTCGTTAATACAGAATGGGCTGAGTTTCATCTTGTATATTATCCTTAAAAAGCAATTAAAGTACAATTGCAAAGGCTCTGGAGAGAAATGCTGTGGAAGGCCTATCAATACGGCTTAGTCAAGATTCTCTGAAGTAACTGATAAGTAATTATGTATGTGAGAGGGACAGAACAGTCACGGACTAAAAAAATGCTTCTTTTTCTGTCAGACCCCGAGCTACAAGCTTCACCCAACATTCCTAGCTCATGCAATTCTAACAAGGTAGTGGTCACTTTTCAGGTAAGAAAACCAAGAGAAATAAGTTGCTGAAAGCCACAGAAAGTGGATAGCAAAGCCACGGCTCTATTCAGAAGTCAGTCTACCCTGCAGTTACCCCACTCTGGGTTCTGACTCTATTAGAACTTTTTTTGTTTATGTACAAGCACACTCAAGATCCCCTGGGTTTTCCTTATCATAAGACAAATACAAATTACAGGCCTAGTACCCACAGGCACAGCTAAAATGGAAGAGATTCTAACAAGTCTTGGTAAGGCTGGAGAGCAACTAGGTAGGATTCTAACATTGCCGGGAGAAGGGGAACCCACATGGTACCAAGAATGCATCAGTAATGACAGGGGAGAGACAATGTGTACATACATGTGAGAGATGTGTGTGATATACACAAAAACACACATTTAATTCCATGGCTTTGCAATTCTGCTTCCAGGTATAATATACTCACCAAAAGAAATGCATCCATCAAAAGAAAGCATACAAGACTATCCTTGGAGGCACTATTAGAGCCCCAAGCTAGAAACAGCCCAAATGCATGCCAAGGGCAAAATGGAGAAGTAAACTATTTTTGTGCAATTATGAGATATATACACAGCAGTACAGACAAATCTTATATAGACCTAATGCTGACTAAAAGAAACAGGCGAAAATGTATATATACTAAATGATCACATTTAAAAGGAGCCAAGTCAATCTAGTGTGGAAATTAGGACAGTGCATCTTGGCATGACGGCATATCCCGAAGCCCCACCTACTTGGGAGACTGAGGCAGTTAAATCACTTGAGCCGATGAATTTAAGGCCTGCCTGGGCAACACAGAAAGACATAACTGCAGGGAGCCATAGGCACAAACGCCATTACAAGATGACGCTTGCATCCTTGCAGTTTGGAGGTAAACAATTCCATATTTGGCAATGCTTCCGGACTGAGCGTCCAGGCGCTTCCCGCATGCGCAATAACCTAGGTGTCCCTAACCAATCCCGAGGACTCTGGTGCCAGCGGGTCCAATCAACGCGAGTCGCGTCACATCTCCCTATATAAGCAGCCGCCATTTTAGACCTTGCTCTCTCTCGCCGCTCTCTTGCCTCCCGCTTCTTTTCTCAACCAAGGGCTCTCCAATAAAGCGTGATCCGATTAGAATCCTGAGCCTGGCTGTTTTTTCCGCTGGTCGGGAGTCAGCCAGACATAACCAATAAAAAAAAATCAGGAATAGTGGCTGTGCTTGGAAAGGATAGATGGAGGGAGGCACAGGGACTTCTGCTAATATTGTTTCTTTTTAAATTTCTTACTTATGTGTAGTGTATTTGCCTATTTATTTGTATGTGTACATGAGTGCAATGCCCACAGAGGCCAGAAGAGGGCATCAGATTCCTTAGAACAGGAATTACAGGCAGTTAAGAGCAGCCACACCTAGGTGCTGGGAATGGATTTCTGTAAGAGCAGCAAGAGCTCTTAACCATTGAACCATCTCTCTAACCTCAAAGTTTCCTAAGAGATTACATAGATGACTTGTAAGAATTAATTAGCTAGCCTTGAACTTGTAGCAATCTTCCTGTCTCTACCCGGCTAAACGCTGGGATTAAAGCCATGTGCCACATGTGCCACAGTTTTACTCAGGATTTGTTTGGTTTTGAGATAACTTGAACTCAAAGAGATCCATTTGCCTCTGCCTCCCGAGTGCTAGGATTAAAAGCGTGTGCCACCACCACCTTAATGGGATATTTTAAGCACCTAGTAAAATACATACAATTTGTAATAACCAAAAAGCAACCATTTTGACTCCCACCCCTGTAAAGTTCATTTTCTCTGCATCAAAATGCCTCTCAATGTTTTGCTACAGTTCCTTAACCTCTATGGACTCGTCAAGCTTCTCCAAACTCCATGATCCGAGTGCTCTACCTCCAGAGCACTCCACTGGTTCTCAGAGGCCAGGCACACTCCAACTCCAGCACATCTCAGAAGTGAAGATTCCCATCAGCACCTCCCCTACCCTGGCAGCAGTCTGCTTCTCATCCCTTCCTTCCCTCTCCCTCCTTCTGGTTTCCAGCCTGTCTTGTGCCTGGACAGCTCCCCCAGGTCTCAAAAGTCTGACCTTGTCTCTGGAATCCTCCCCATTTAAACACACTGCCCAGATGTGTCCTGCTTTCCACAGCTTTCATAATGTGACTCTAGATAGCCAAATTGTGGGATGAATAAACTGTGGTCAAATACTACTAATTTCATCAGCAAAGCTGACATGGCAAGTTCTCAATTCTCCTTAGGACCAAAAAGCTCATTCTCAATATTTACAGGGACGTGACCAAGAAAGAAAAATCCTATGGTAACAAATTCAAGCTTGTGTGTGTTGTCTGAATTTGTTATGGGGTGGATGCATATGCACATGGGTACCAATGTGTATAAAGGCAAGAGGTCAACATCATGTGTCATCCTTGATTAATCTCCACCTCACTTTTTTACTTAATTACTCACCATCAATCTGATGGCCAGTGAGCTCTAGAGCTCTGCCTGTGTGTGCTTCTCCAGTGCTGGGATTACAGACGCACACAACTGCACCTTGCCTTTACATGGATGCTGAGGACCTAAGTGCAGGTCCTCGTGATCTCAAGTAAGCACTATGCCAACTGAGCTGTCTCCTCAGCCCCTACTTAATTTTTAAGTCTCTATACTTCCCAGAGGTAGGTAACTGTAGGAATGAAAAGTAACATCCATAAAGTACCTATTCAACGGTGAAACATTAGATGGACAACACATTACAGACATTATTAAACTGTGATACAATTCTAAAGTGGCAATGACCTGTGTATTTCAGTGGCTCCACTTTTCTTCCTGGTCACCCGAGGTACTGTGTGGGCAACACTGGCACACAGCTGGTTAATAACATTGCCCACATGATAAAGAATCCCCATTTCTTAAAAACTCACCTGAAATTTAAAATCATCTCTCAACTTGGAAGACAGTGGCTTGCTTTTAAAAATAAGTTGGTCAGGCAAGAAACTTGAACTCCCTGAAGTTGTTAAAATCTCAGGGCTGCAACTGCAAACCTGCTGGGGGCATCTAACCCTGATGTGGGAAGATTGAAGATACTGGTGACACAAGGAGCAGCAACTAAGTGACTGTTTCAGTCGTAAGCAAACAACCTGCACACTGAACCATATTACCAGCTGGCCTCACGTGCCGGTGTGCAGCAATGGAGCATGTTCTCTCTGATTCTGGAATCATTTCTGAGATATTTGTTTCAGAATAAAGAACTCAGAACCCCTAAGTCACAGAGGAAACAAGAATATGGTAGAATTTTAGAACCCACGGCTCAATAAAAACCCCACTGAAGTGACACATGGGCCAGACATAAACAAGAAAGACTTCACAAGGTGGGAACTCATTTCCAACCCTCTAAATCCTGAGAGACAAACCCACCCTCCAAGGCAGTCTTTTGGGTTTGGGTAATGGATAACAGATTCCCTAGTTGAGAATTTTATCTGAGGGATAAAATTAGAGAAGACAAAGCAGTTTTTTAGGGGGAAGGGAGTTGCTCCCAAATATGCTATATTTAAAATTAGTTTTGGCATCAATCAAACTGTCCTTAAATTCTGGCTGTCATACTGAGTGAGTGCGCTTGAATGTGGTCTCTGGGCTCCAGACTACAAGGAATAAATATCTCTGAAGTGGCTGCAGGAAGTATTTCATTGTAACTTCTCACTCCTTCTAAAGATAACAAAAAAAGAAAGCTACCTACAAAGCCAATCTTTCAACATTTCAGTATAACAAAAGAACAGAAAACCATTCCTGAGGATGCAGAATTTTAACTGACACATCTAAGAAGTCATTTGCCCTTCCTACTGTTTAGTTTGGCATACTTCTAAAGATAAAGCCTTTAATATCCAAGATGCCTCTGAGTTCCTCTTCCCACATACCTTTGTCCTAGCTGATGAGGCTGCTGGCTGCTTTTTCTGCAGTGCCAGGGCTTGAACCTCACACATTCTCAGCAAGTGCTCTATTGCTGAGCTACACTCTCGGCCCAAGGAACAATTTGATTTGCCTCAAAGCTGCGATTAATGCTCTGCGACCTACCCACTAATAAGGGCTTTCATCAGTTCTACTGAGTAGCAATGGAAGTAACTCCTGGCACTCAGGGCCTCACTCTCCTGTTCTTAGCTTGAGCTGCCCTATTTCTCTTTGCCAAATTTATTTTGGTGTAAGCATTATCCTCTAGTGTCCTCAGTGTGAAACACTATCCCTCCCTCTCAGAGACCCTGTCTGTGCTCTCCCAACATCTCACAAAGCTCCCTATAGCTCTAACTCACTCATTAGAGAATCTGTCAGTACCACTCCCTGCCAAGCCCACTGGAGATCCAAGAGGGGCAGAGGAGGGACAGCATCTGGAGATGATTACATCCCAGAGGATGAGTGGTCCAGCAGTGTGGTGTTAAACCCACTCACCAATTACTTGTATAATCTTGCCCAAAGTATTTTTCTCCTTTAGTTATGAAATGGAAGGTAAGACATGAGGTCACAGTGGGTCTTCTCACAGCTTTATTCTCAGACTGGTGTGTGGTACATACCATTGAATCATTCAGTCTCACTAATAACAGAACCTTTATTTAAAAAAAAAAAGTCAGAATTTTACGTTCTGCAACCATGAGTCCAAAATGACCAGCAAATTAAGGGGCCTACGTCCAGGTAGTAGCAGCAGTGCCTCGGGGACAACTTGAGCCATAACACTCTTCCAAGGTAAGTGACCACTAAGCTCAGGTCACTAAGTAAAGAAAAGCAGCAGCAGACTGCCCTGAAAGTAACAGAACAATGTTAGTGCTGAGGTTGTCCAACAGCAGGAAACCAGAAAGGGGGAGCTGGAGGAAGGCAGGGCCATCACTCCCATTCCTTCCCTGCATGCAAAGGCTCAGAGGCATCTAAGCTCTCTGCTATAGGCTGTGATGGGAGCTGCAAATAATGCAAAGATACACAAAAACAAAATACACAGAAGTAAAATAACAGCAGAGAAATCCTAGAAATAAGAGACACACACCTCTAGTCAATACCCAGGTCTGGGCAGAGCTTTGCCTGTCCCAACCCAACACAGTCCACACAGAAGCAACAGTAAAGAAGTAGCAATAGGACACTAGAGCATCCTGGAACACAAAGGGTTAAAACGACACTGACAGTGAAGATAGCAGGGAGACACTTCCCACTAGCAGCAACTGGGCTCTCTTCCTGAAGTGGGAACCACTGTAAACAACTGAAAACATACATAATAATCACAAGTTATAAACGTTCTTGGGAACTCCCTGGTTTCAACTAGTCTATGACAAATATCTGCAGAGGGATCTCAGCATCTGATCCGAAGTTCAAGGAAAAGTAATTCCTACCGATGGAGTGGTGCCAAAATATCACCCCCGGGGTCGGACCAATTAAATGGTTGCTTCTTAGTGTGGCGTTCAGGAGAGATGACAGATTGAACACTGCAGCGTAAACCCACACATTCATTTCAGCCCAGGCACTCTGCCCCAAAGGGGGAGTCAATCAGAAAAGGAAGCAGTTAGGAGTGAAGTCTTCTAACGAGGCCGAACAGAATAATCGGACCCGCGGTTTAATTACTGCAGGATCCGTCTTCTGCCAAGCCTGATGACACAGCTCATGAGGAATGAAGAGACTCAGCTCCCTCTAGTCCTCCTGTGCAGGAGACAGGACTCACCAGACAAGCTGGGGAGGACTTTCTGCCTCAAGAAGCTGTGTTCACAAAACACTGTCATGCTGGCAGACTACAGGTGAGCCGGGATTAAAATAAAAAAGCCAGGGGCCAGTGGAGAGAGCTCCTGGTGCCCCAGGAAAAAACAATGTGCTAATTCTGATTAGGATCAAATGATGCAATTTACTTTTCTTCCAAAGAAGCCTGCACAAAATGTGACCAAGTGTAATAAACAGCACCCTAAACCCTGCTTTGACTCAACTGCTTTAAAATTAATTTCCTCCAAACAAATCTGCTACATTAAAAGAATCACTGAAAGGGTTAAAACATGCACATCAAGGATTTGCCCGAGAGCTTAATATATAATGTGCACTCAGGGAAGAGTGGCTATAATAGATTTTTTTAAAACTCTGATTACATTATAATGTAATTTTTATTACATTTGGGATGGGCATGTGCCAGAGCATATGTACAATCAGAGGTTAAATTCCAAGTATCAGTTCTCTCATACCACGTGGATTCTGGGGACCAAATTCAGGTCACCAGGTTTGGCAGCAAGCACCTCTACCCACTAAGGCTGCTTGCTGGCCCTGCACTTAATTTGAAGGCAGCCTCTCTTGTTATTACATTTGCTGCACAGGTGCCACAGAAGCCAGATGCGCCTCTGGTGCCACCCTCCCATCACACTGTAGGAATGCTGGGGCTGGGGTGACAGGCTTCTCAATATAGGTTCCAGGGATCTGAGCCATCTTGCTGGTCTAAACAAACTGCCTTTAAAGCTTTTTGCTTTTTTTCCCCCACTGGAATCTATGTTGCCCAGGCTGGTCTCAAATTCATGGACTCAAGCAACCCTCCCACCTCACAAGGTACAAGCCAGTATACCTGACTTTTCAAGGTTTTTAGAAGACAAGGACCCCTTTTCTTTGCTTTACCTCCTTTAGACTTGCCAAAACCTTTACTCCAGTTCAGTCTAGTTCTTAGCAAAAGGCAGAATGATCTGTGGCCTTTCCTATTGCTTCTAAATGAGTGTGGAACCACTTGAAGAACTTCCGGGAGCCACTTGCAGGACAGATTGTGACATTCCTTCCCTTTTCTACCCCACTGCAGTTAGTTTCCGTTTGTCCTCCTCTGCTGCAGTCTCTGGTGCTTCCCTGCCGGATTCGGGGTAAAACAAACGTCCTCACCTCCAGCCTGACCTAGAGCTGCACCAGCACCACACTGCCCCTGGCACAAGTTAGTGATAGATGGAGGAGGAACTCACACCAAGCACCTTCTTCCTCCCAGGCTTTTAGCCTGCTCTGGTGTTTGGTCTCATCTGAAAATTATGCTGACTTTCTACATCATTTTCTGCTCCTGCTGGATGTAATGAACCCAGCATCCATCCAAGAAGCAGAAGAAAATGGAGGTGTCTAGCTGTAGTCAGCCAGCACCACAAACAACAAAAATCACCTTTGTAATTTCACCAGTCTCCCCTACCAAACACACCTGGGTTTAATTTGGCCCTCAGACATTACTTTGCCTCTGTTCCACAACAAATTATAAAATGGCCCCTATTCGATATCCCTTGATAACATCAAGACCCCAGTCCTGATTTAGGAAGTAGAGTCCTCATTATCTTGCAAGGCCACCAGCCCAGCCCTAGCCCCCATTTTTTAAAGTTTTATTTTCTTCTTACCGATTTGCCCCTTGAGTTACAAAGCGGAAGGACACATAGACTGCAATGTAACTAAGGCCTTTACCTGGAAGCCTGGGTACCCGTGAGCACGCTCAGTTCAATGTACTGAACCAAGCTGACTCTCAGCACCTGAAAGATTGACACACAAGGCTCAGTGACCTTGGCTGGTTCTTAAGCATCTCCAAACAATTCTCTGTGAAACAAAGGAAATGTCAGCTTTGAAAGTGTTAATGGAACTTGCTCCAAGAGGTGCCTGCCTGAGTAGCCAACAATCCCGGTGACTTAGGACAATAAAAATGTATTTCTTAGTCAAACGGTAAAAGAAGACCTTTACCTGCACCTAATTATAGCTTGAGACAGCAGAACGGACCAGTTTTGAAATAACTCAAGCAGTTTTAATAATCCACAAATATTCCAAGGTGACTCACTGCAGGTGGGTATCCCATAGTCAATCTGGTCCCCTAATCAAGGCAATAAAGCAGATTTCACAGTAGGAAGCAATGAGAAATGGGGGTAGGGCTTGGAAAATAGGGGCTGTTGCGACTGTTTACCAGCTGGGTGACCTCAGGGCAAATTACTTATTTGATGGCTTCTCCAGAGACTTGCCAAATTGAGCAACTACTATTAGATCCTGCCTCCAGTATGCAAGGAAACTTTAAATCCAAAGATAAAAAGCCTTAGCAAAGGCCCAGAGTACTTGGTAAACTACCTGGGTCAGAACACACTAGGAAAGAAGGTACTAGGAATCCTGGAGACTCACAAAAGGAACCTGTTACTCAAAAATCTGGTGAATTATGAGCTAAAATTTTCTATTGTTATTACAAAAAAAAAAAAAGAGCTAGCATAGACTGAATCCCACACCTACCAAAAGTAGACCAGCAGCCGTCAATCCAGTGTTACTTCATTTTATAAACCATATGAATGCAGTATGGTGTAAACCAGGGGAAACACCATGCTGCAGACTCCAAAGACAGACAGACCTGGGCCCCAGAAGAAAGACTGCTATGTTCAGAAGCCAGAGCTGTGTTGTGGTTGAATATGCAATGTCCCCATAGGCTCCTGTGTTTGAACACTTGGTCCCCAGGTGGTGGCTGCTTTGGTAGGCTATGAAATGTCAAGGAGGTGGAGCCTTACAAGGGCAAGTCAGCACTATGGATGTGCCTTGAAGCTTTATAACCCACTTATCTACTCCTGGCTTTCCTATGACTACAGATGCACTGTGACAAGGCATGTCCCTGTACCACGCATTTCCTGCCATGGCAGACTATCTCCATAAGCTGTAAGCTAAGAAAAAAAAACAAAACCCTCACACACCTTTTCCTCCCCTGAGCTTCTGCTAGTCAGGCTGTGATCACAGCGCTGAGAAAAGGCACTCAGGTGTGCAGAAAATGGCTACTAGCTCTTTTTCACACCAGGAACTGATTTCTCCAGGAAAGCTTCACTACTAAGTCTTAGCCTGGATACTTCTCCCTCAGCCTCCAGATGTTGGAATAATTACAGGTGTGCACCACACCTGGTTGAAGTTTTGACTTTACCCAGAGCAAGTTTCTAAAAGCAAGCACTCAAGCTGCAGTGAAGACAGTGCATTCTGGTTTGAACCTGACTTCCTGTTTGGGATTGTCTGACTGTTTTGCACTGCAGCTCTCCAGCTCAACATTAGATCTTTGACAAACAGGTAACCTTTCATGGTTTCTGACAACCAGCTCACTGGAGAGGAAAATCCATTACTATTTAAAGTCAAAGATTTGCCTAGCAAGCACTCATAAGTCACAAACCTCTATGACATTTTCTGGATTTCCTATGCTTCACACTGACATCTGACCTGCAATAAGCAATAAAAATACCACAAATGGAGCTGAGATAAGGAAATGAAAACTAAAACAAAACTTGGAATATGAAGGTTGAAAAAAAGAGCCACAAAAGTTAGAAGTGTTTTCATGATTAAACCTTGGTCCCCTTTCAAATGCAGAAGAAACAGGTTTCTGTCAGCTGGTCCCCACAGTGCCCTGAGCCCAGCCTGCCACTACCCAGCAGCTGCTGTGAGCACTTGAGTGTCCTCAGCCACCTGAGAGGCCTGCGCCCTCACACTAGGTCTGACTCCACTGCTTTCCAAGCGCTGGAGGTTCCAGACCACCCAGTAAACGCTGGGCACAACAGCCTGGCTTTTATGGACAAGCCATTTAGTTTCTTTTGGTCTGTCTCCTCATCAGGAAAACAGGAGGGTGGAACTCCACTAATTTCTAATGACTCTTCCAGCTGCAGAAAAAAAAAAAACTCAGAGATTTAAAATTAGCAGTTGGTGGAAGTACCTGTGGCTTCCTGGATGGTTTCTTTGGTTTCAAAAGATGTCTCTAACATACCACATCCCATAGTGGGAATACTACATGCCTCAATCTAGTACCCAAAGAATTTACCTTCTCTTCCCTTTCAATGTGGGATAGAAATTTTCCCACTTGGAAGAAAACTAATGATAAACCTTAAAGACCATTCTTCATATATGGTCTTTTTATTATGAACTTAATGTAATCACACTTTGGTCCCACACTAGTCACATGACTTGTGGAAAGAGAAGCACAAGAGGGTGGGGGGATGGGCCCAGCAGGAGGCACACCCACACCAAGTGACTGTTAATGGGGGAAAATCTGGGTGTGAGAATGGAGCAGGTAAGTATGTGAGTGCCAAGAGCAGATCACAACAATCATCTCAGAAAGAAAGGAAAGGGGACAAATGGCAGTCAGAAGCTCCACGTGCTCATGTGACAGACAGAAAGAATGCCTTACTGTGTGCAAGGAACAGAACTGGACATCAGGGGAAATGCAAAAGTCAGCACACAGATCCGCTCACAGAACACAGTCCACAGCCACTAAAAGAAAAGGCAGAAAAGTGCACTGTGACATAAAGGTGACACGAAAGAGACTCCTGTGGAGGATGGGACGCTCCCAGTGATGCACCAGACAAAGGAGGCTTCGTGGGAAAGAGGACACTCGTAAGTCATAAGCAGAGCAGAAACAAAGGTGCCTGAGAAAGAAATCAAAGACGCGTAAGTACAAGTACCTGGGTTTGATCTGAGACACAGGCAGGCAGGAGGAAAAGGCAGTCTAATAATAACCTTAGCAATCCTAGAGTCATGAATAAATTGGATAGCTGCACTGGAGCCAGAGTGAGAATTCAGAAATCGGCCTTAGAATCTGAATTTAAATGTCATGGAAGAAGAGGATTCTGACAAGCTAGAAGCCTGAAGAAACTCAAAACCCTGGCCCATAAAATTAACATAAAATCTGTGTGTATAGTATGTAAAAAAGGCTTGAATGGTGATATGGTATTAATATATTAAACAAGGAATGTGATGCTTTTGGGCCAGACATCCCAAAGCAGTGAGCAGCAGAGCCATGGCTAAGATCAAGGAAGAGATGCTAAAACAGCAGGACAATCCAAAGGTGGAGCTGTCCCAGCTTCTTGCTAAGGTGACAGGCAGTACTACGCCAAGCTCTCCAAATCCATCATGAGTGTCCTCATAGCCATTAACAAGATCCATAGGAAAAACCTCAGGAAATTCTACAAGAGCAAGGTACAAGCCTCTGGACCTGCTACCCAAGCAGACTAGAGCCATGTACCACCAGCTCACCAAGCACAAAGAGAAGCTGAGACCAAGAAACAGCAGAGGAAGCTGTGCAGGTGTGTGGTCAAGGCCTGAGGTGGTCACAGCAATAAAGCACCAGACTGGCTGGACAAACAACAAACAAAACAAAGATATGACTACATCAAAGAGCGGTCAAGAGAAACTTGGAAAGATCTAAGAAAAATGTTCTCAGTGTGGACACTATTATAACCTGCCCATCTGCCTCCGGCTCCCAAGCCGCAGAGCAAACACTTCTTCGCTGATCCCTTCTCTGCCACTTTAACAGTCCTCCTTATCAATCTGACTGGATTTGGAATCACTCAGGAAACGCGACTCTGGGTTTGTCTTTCAGGGTATTCTGGAGAGGAAAGACCCACCCTGAATGTGGGCAGCACAACCCCATGATCTGGAGTCTAAATAAAGGGGTGGGGGCACAGAACATAGGGGACGTCAACATCTTCTGCTGTCTGTTCCCGGTTTTAGCAGACATTTGGTGCCCACAACACGCTCGAGCCACCATGTACTCTGCCATGCCATTCCTGCCACAATAGACTGAGAAAAGTACTTTATGCAGCCACGTTCTATTCGCTAGAGTAGTCACAGTGGACATTTATTTAAAAGAAAATATATAAATCTCCACTACTTAGCCCTTTCCTGTTTCAGGCTTTCAATGGTTTCCCATCATGCTTTTGAATAAAGCACAGGGGAAGGCCCCATGTGACTGGTTCTGCCGCCTTCCCACTCATTTTATACCTCTCCCTCATTCTCCTCACTCTAACCTTCTATCACTCCATTTGCAATTTCTCAAAAAAAAAAAAAGTATTCATTGACCCCAGGCACTTATCCCTTTCCTGGCTGGAATATTCTCACTGGCACAGTTCAAGAGGACACTCTGTTTTTCCTTTACCTTCCCTATAGCACGGTTTTCTGGCATGCAGCAGGGGCTCACTGTAACTGGCTGCAAGAATACACCCCATGGTGTTCTTTCTGACATCAGTCTCACCCTCAGTTTCAATACTGCATTTCTGAAAGCCTGCTAGATATCCACATGGCATACTAAGTACAGTAAAAGTAAAAATCAAACCTTTCAACACTTCCAAATCAGTTCACCCACCTCTTGAAAGCAATATGATCTACACTGGAGACTTCAGAACAATTAATTTCTCATTCCCAAATCCTAATCACCTTTGAAACTGAATTCAAATATCACTTTATTCCTGAATGCATTCAATCGACCACTTACTTGCCCATTCAACAAAAACTGAGCCTCTTACAAGGAGAAGCACGGTGGTAGGGTAGAGGAAAAGGAAGAAGACAGTCAAATCATTTCACAAATATTTAATTAGAGACTAAAACACTCTATGTCAGACTTGACACTAGGAGAAAGAAAAACTGAGTAAAGCATAGAGAAAGACACTCTAATGATGTGCTGCCTGAATGAGATACAACTTAGGAGGAGGGAGCATGGATGGAGGAGTATACCAAGCAGCCTCAGCTAAGTGCAGGAAGCAACAGGTGGTCAGGTGTGGCCGTCTTAAAGCACCTACCAAGCTATGCTATATATTAAACTTATCTGGCCCTGTACCCTACCTCCACTCTCAGGTTGCTGGTAATTACCTGAGAGAACACAGTGTCTCTTACAAACTAACACCCCCCAGGAGACACTGAATCACATGTCTGGTACCTAGGAGTCCAAGCCTGTAAATTCCCCCAGGTGACTCAGATATGCTGCCAAATTCGTAAGTCATATGCCTGTACACTGATTATTCTCTCGTGAAAAATCTCTAAGGTTAATATGGTAAATTGTCTCAACATTAGCAGCAGTACTCCCAACCATAGCACATGTCCTTTTGCAGGGTGACTTCAACACTCTACCCTCCAAAGAGAAAAGTCCTGGAACTATCCTATTGACTTTGAAGTTCATTAAAAACAAAACTCCCATTGACAACTATACTTCTACTTGAAGATGGGAATCAAGCTATCTCTTAGCTTTTGTTTCTCTAGGTTAACAACTTTTTAACTAATTGGACCTAGTTTTCAACCTTTTATTCCTCTCTCAAGTATAATGGAACCAAGATTGAACAATTTGTACCTACCAGACATTATTTCCTAGCCCCAATGGATTTTTCTATAATTTAATTTCACAGTCCAAGTCTGACAGCAAACGTAATCCCCCACTAGAATGTCTACAAGACACAGTTCACTCCACTTTCGGCTTTTCTCTTTACCTGGTCTCACAGTACAAAAGGAAGCTTCAGCAAACTTGGAAGCACAACAGAAAGCCAGATGGACTGTAGCTCAGAGGGAAAGGGTACTTGCATGCTAGCTTGTGGTAGGCACTGGGCCCTATCCCCAGCACACAGGCACAAGAATACATACTCACAGCCCATTAAATTGGGGTGCAGAAGTCTCTAACCATAATGGAGGTCTTTGCATAGGACAGAAGGCCAGATCTCTTATTATTCCTTCTTTGACCTTGATCATAAAGTGGCCTGGTAAAGAAATGATCTTTAGCCCCTGCCTTCTGAGCAAAGGCACTATTTACATAGAACTAGGCAAGGTTTATTTAATTACAAAGTGACTAGCTAGTTGCTTAATGATACAAAAGAACATGCCCCCCTCCCACTTTTATGTGAATAAACGCTTCTATATCAGAACTAGCTTTATAACCACTGGTTGGGGAGAGGGGCAATCAAGTCAATCCAACACAGGGTTATTGTATGCATCAGATAAAATTAAATACAGAAATGGTTTTGTAATGCACTATAAAAAATGTTAGGCAATGGGGATGGAGAAATGGCTCAGTAGTTAAGATGGCTCTGCCACTCTTGCAACGGACCTGGGTTTGGTTCCCAGCACCCATCCCAGGCAGCTCACAACTGCCATTAACTCCAGTTCCATGATCCGATGTTATCTTCTGGACTCTGAGGGCACCAGGCGTGCATGTGTACACATACAAACATGCAGGTAGTTAAACATACAGACAAAATAAAAACACCAGGCAACATGGTGTGCCAAGATTTCATCAAGCTGTTTAATCTTCAAATAAACTCAGAGTGACTATCTAGACTCCAGTGAAATAAACAAGCAGCCACGAGTCTGAGTTCATCCAACAGGAACCATCCATCTAACCAGAGAGCATATGGATCATCTAACACTTAAAAGAATGATAGAGACATTTAGAACTACGGTTTGACCCCAAGGATCCATTTCAGCCACTCTGCCTGATGTACCAGGCTCCAAACAAAGGACCAAATTCAGTCAAGGAACAAGATAACTAGAGAATGAGAGAACAAGAGAGAGAGAAAACCAGAGGGGGAGGGAAAGAGGGGGAGAGGAGAGAGAAGACAGAGTTGTGGAAGCCCAAATAAGGAAGAATAATCAAACTCAAGTCAGAGACATTATAGATAAGAAATCTTCCGGGGATGAGCCTTTGCAGTTAGGGAAGGGGCTGCTACTAGGAAATGGATCAATCCCTAATGCACTGGTTCTCAACCTCCTGCGACCCTTTAATAGTTTCTCACATTGTGGTGACCCTCAACCATAAAATCATTTTCGTCGCTATTTCATAACTGCAGTTTTGCTACTGTTGCAATGTAGGGGCTGGAGAGATGGCTCAGTGGTTAAGAGCACTGACTGCTCTTCCAGAGGACCCAGGTTCAATTCCCAGCATCCACATGGCAGCTCACAACTGTCTGAAGATCCAGTTGCAGGGGATCTGACATATTCACACCAATGCACATTAAATAAAGTTAAATAAACCATAAAAAATATTAAAAAAAAAGAATCTCAATGTAAATACCTGTGTTTTCCCCGATGGTCTTAGGCAATCCCAGTGAGAGGGACATTAGACCCCGGGGTCATGACCCACATGTTGAGAACCATTGGCCTAAAGGGATATGTCATGGCCATGGAATGGGAAAATCAACAATTTAGTGAGGGTAGCTGAGGGAGATAGACAGGCCAGTTATCAAGATACTGTTAAGTCTGGAGTGGTTTACAAACCACAGTCAGCAGCAATGGTTCTAAAACTCAGGAACCGGAAGATGAGATTTGGTCTTTAAGAAGAAAATGCTGAGAGGGCAGAGGCAGTAGATCACTGTGAGTTCGAGGTCAGCCTGGTCTACAGAGTTAATTCCAGGACAGCTAGGGTTGTTATACAGAGAAACCCTGACCTGAAAAACAAAACAAAACAACAACAACAAAAAGAAGATGTTGGTAACAACACGGAGAAGATGGGAGTACACTGAGGTTTACATCAGAGTGGCAGAAGTCCAGCAGAGAAATTTTGAACAGGACTTGCATCAGATTCCTGCAGGCAAAATCAGTCTTTGGTATGTGGAATCTTGGGAAAGGGTAGTCTCTGTAGAAGGTGGGCCCTGTCTAAAAGTATTTACAAACAAAACTCTAAACCACTGAGATGCTTAAAGAAAACAAAACACAGTAAAAACAAATGTCTAAGGGCTGGAAAGACAGCTGTACAATTAAGAGCACTTCTAGAGGACCATGATTCAGTTCCAAGCACCTAAACAGCGACTCACAATCACTTGTAACAAGGGATCTAATGCCCTCTTCTGGCCTCTGTAAAGACCAGGCATGCATATGATGTATATATATACACAGACAAGCAAAACACTCATACATGTAAAATAAAAATTAAGGGGAAAATTTTTTTTTGTCTCTCCCACTCCACACCCACCCAGACAGGGTTCTGACTGTCCTGGAACTCACTCTAGACCAGGTTGTCCTTAATCTCAGAGAGATCCATCTGCCTCTGCCTCCCAAATACTGGGATTAAAGGTGTGCGCCACTATGCTTGGCTATGGGAAACTTGTTCTAAAACGTCCACTCATCTGCAGTGGACTCATCTGAGGATGAAGAAGAGCCATATGAACAGTACTCCAATACAGTCAGCAGGACTTAGCAACCACGGGTCTACTACATTTAGAGGATGTCAACATAAAAATGAGAAAAGGAAGAGTTAGTGGGTATAATTAACAAAGTTCAAGCATACAGTAATATACATAGATAGCACACAAGGCAGCAGGTGAGAATGATGAGTTCAGCTGTGTACATGTTGAGTTTAAGAGGCTTTTGCTAGCAGGGGTTTTAGCTGTGTCTCACATACTAGTTCATCAAGGTTTATCCAATTGCCAATAAGGTACAGGTTTGATAAACACTGCTAGGCTAGTAAGATATAATGAGGGTAGCTGAATTTAAGAGCATATTTCAGGGTCTCTGAAGGAAAGGAAGATGGCAAAGCCTGAACACCTCAACATTTATGAGGTAGTGAAAAGAATGTGAAAACACAATAGAAGACACTGGGAGAGGAAAAATGAGAACTGCTGGGAGAATGGCTCAACAGTGTACTGCTGGGCAGATGGGAGACAAGAGAGTGAAGGGGGCAGCATGCAAGCAAGGTGTGAAGGGCGTCAAAAAGTAGGGGCTCCTGCTGAACTTTAGGGAAGCACGAGCAGGCTGCTGGCTAAGTGTGGAATGACAAAGACTGCACGTGGGTCAGAGATGAGGAGGAAGGTTCAGTGTAGGATTTTCCACATTCTGCCTTTACTGAAAACCAACTACCATTGACACACAGGCAGAACAAAACAAATGAGGTTCTTACATCCCCATTCTAAGGCTGGAATAAACAGCACACCCTGATGGAGCCTCACCCAGGATCGGAAAGTAAGCAGTGGTTCTGAAGAAGTGACTTCTGGACTAAATCAGCTGACCAGGTGTTTGAGAGAAGGCCCACGTGTACAAAGCCTGGGAGGAAGGAGAATGTCCAGAGATGACAGCATCACTTCAGGTACAGATAAAAAGCTTAGAGGCAAAAAGCAGGAAAGAGATGATCAGGGATCTGAACAAAACCAGGAATGAGAGGAGGGTGTTCTTCACAACCCCTCAGAGAAAGGACGGTGGGCAAGAAGCCACTGGTTACCAGCATCCCGGTTCAGTAGCCGATTACTAGGAAAGGGAGCAAATGTGCCTGCCTTACTTTCATCATGACTTAGTTTGATCAAACGGTTTCTCATAAGACACAAAAAGAACAGAAAAAAAGAAAAGAAAACATGAGTAAAGCTGCATACCTCTTACGCAATCACTGGTCTGCTCAGTCAGGTCTCAAACACCCAGATCCCCAAAGGAAATCGGTCCCCTTAAGGACCACTTCAAAGAATGAAAGAGCTGGGTTTAGACTCCCAAATTCAGAAGCCTTATTTCACGTCTAAAGGCTAAGGATTTTCCAGTTTCTACCCCCAGCTTAGTCTGGCTTTAGGAAACGAAAAAACAAAAAAACATCTGGGATTACCTGCTTTTGCCTGTCTCAAAACACTGCCATGGCAGATAGTAAGCTGCCCGAAGTAGCTGCAGCTGAGGTTGCTGGAGCCATGTTCTGATGAGATCATCTCAGGGGCCAACAGCAGCTGCTTTCAGGCACAGTGAATGGTGCCGCCTGGGGACGGATCTTCGGTAAGCAGCACTGCACCAGAGCTTAGGCTTCACCCAGGACAGTGCTGACTCCTAATTCCCAAACAACCCTTCCTGCGCCAGGAGCAATCAACTGCAGCCTAACAATTAGGCACCCCACTGATTGTCTCCAATCAAGGGCAGAGTTACCTGGAGGCAGGTAAAGCTCATCCCCCTCCTCCCCCAACTGCTGGAGCCCTCACCTGGAAAGCTCTGGTGGCCAGTTCCTGAAATTTCATCTCGGAGCAGCCTGAGGCCCTCCACAGCCAGGTGCTGCAGTTAGCAGGCTCCTGCTCTCAAGATTTTCCCGGGTGATACAAATGTTGCTTTGCTGTTATAAAGGTTAACACTTGGGTCAGTGGACTGGGAGAACGAGTGCAGTCACTAAGGCCTGCTGGAATCCTACTGGTGAATTTTTATCAGTTCTACCCAGGCTCACTTCTTTTCCAACTCAGCTTCCTCTGACCTCTCCATTTCCTTAGACAACTAGACTTCTCTCATTAAAACTAAAATATCAGAATTCTTTTCTCGCAGTTGCTACGCTCCATGCTGAAGCTAAATCATCTACCATCCTATCTCTGGGTGCCTAAGGAACATAGGAGGCTGCCTTAACATTTGCCCTGAAAATAAGCAAAATCCCTAAATGTATATCAATTCTTTTTTATTAGCCTGTTTATTTAAAAATCAATTTGTGAACGATGGCTCATCAAGAGCTAGTCATTATTACTGAATTAGCCCTGACAGGCTAGAATTAGCATTGGTGTTATACAAAGAAAACAGATCAAATCCTTGTGGTCTAGGTGCTTTAAATTATGTGTGCGGGTGTTTGCCTGCATATATGTCTGTGCACACTTGCATGATGCCTGAGGAGACCAGAAAAGACCATCAGAGCCTGAGACTGGAGTTACAGATGGCTGTGAGCTGCCATGTAGGTGCTAGGAACCAAACCCTATAGAAAAGGAGCCAGGGTTCTTTTTTTTTTTTTTCTCGCTGTAAAAAATATTTTTTTCCATGATATTTATTGAGCTCTACATTTTTCTCTGCTCCCCTCCCTGCCTCTCCCCTTCCCCCTTCAACCCTCCCCCAAGGTCCCCATGCTCTCAATTTACTCAGGAGATCTTGTCTTTTTATACTTTCTACTTCCCATGTAGATTAGATCTATGTAAATCTCTCTTAGTGTCAGTATTGTTGTCTAAGATCTCTGGGATTGTGGTTTGTAGGCTGGTTTTCTTTGCCTTATGTTTATAAACCACCTAAGAGTGAGTACATGTGATAATTGTCTTTCTGTGTCTGGGTTACCTCACTCAAAATAATGTTTTCTAGTTCCATCCATTTTCCTGCAAAATTCAAGCTGTCGTTTTTTTTTTTCTGCTGTGTAGTACTCCATTGTGTAAATGTACCACATTTTTTTTTTTATCCATTCTTCAATCGAGGGGCATTTAGGTTGTTTCCAGGTTCGGAGCCAGGGTTCTTAACCACTGAGCCATCTCTCCAGCCCCTGGATGCTTTAATTTGACAAGAGAGAAATTGGTAAGATCCTTCTGTTCTCTGGTGAAGACATGTGAGTGCTCCCCTCACATCCTCCATTTCTTTCTCAGCAAGGGTATTCAAGGCCACCACTCCTGGCCTCCTTCACCTTTCAAGGTAGCTTTCAGATGGCATGAATGCTGAACAGGCGGCCAGTCAGTAAATGATAGGTTAACTAAAATGTACAGGCAAACCTGGCAGTGGTGGATCTCTGTAAGATCGAGGCCAGTCTGGTTTACAAACTGAGTTCCAGGACAGCCAGGGCTATACAGTGAGACCCTGTCTCAAAACAAAACAAAAATAACAAAAACAGCCAACAACAGAAAGTACAGACAGATAGAATTTGGGTTTAAAAACTGCTATTACATTCCTTTCCAACAAACAAGTTGTTTCATCCAATTCTTTGTAACTAAACAGTTCCAGAGGGACAGCCACTGTAGAGGAAGGTGTTTGTTATAAACGCCCCCTGGTTGACTCCCCATCAGTGTTTCATATTCAGAAAATGCCAGTATTTAAAGACAAGTTTCCCTGCTATGTGTGTTAATTAGTCCTTTTCAAAAGATAAAACATCTCTGGAGCAGCTGACAACCATTATCTCATGAACCACACTTCAGAATATCCCTCTGTAGTTGATGATAAGCCCCACAGTCTAATATAAAACAACTCTTGGGGTCCACACACACAGCCTCTTGGAAAACGCCATGGTGTTGTTACAAAAGCTATTGGCTCCTCCTACACTGGTAAGCTTTTAGGAGACAAAACCCTAGGCAGTGCAGGGCACTAGGAGTCGATGTGAACCACACCAAGAACTACTAAGGACCAGAAAGATTTGCTAAGACACCGGTCAGCTTCACAGGGCTATCATGTCCCTCTCTGAGATTCTGAAAGCCACACTCTACCCTAGTACCTCCTTTAAGACTGGAAAAAGTGAGAGCTCATAAAAGTTACTAAATTTGAACTAATGGCTTTGGGCACTTGAGGTTTTATGAGATTATGTAAAAACCAGACTATGTAGGAACAAGGAAAATGGCATTGGTTCTACCAATAAGTTTTCTTTCTTTCTCTTTCTTTCTTTCTTTTTTTTGAGACAGGGTTTCTCTGTAGCTTTTGGAGCCTGGCCTGGAACTAGCTCTTGTAGACCAGGCTGGCCTCAAACTCACAAAGATCCGCCTGCCTCTGCCTCCCGAGTGCTGGGATTAAAGGCATGCGCCACCACCGCCTGGCCCATTAAATTCTTTCAATCTAAAAACTTAAGCAACCTACCACCCAAAACTATTAATAGGGTTGCTGTTTTGTTTTTTTTTTAATGGGTAGTTGCAAAGTATCTCTGTGTGTGTGTGTGTGTGTGTGTGTGTGTGTGTGTGTGTGTGTGTGTGTGTGTAAAATAAATGGGTTGGGTGTGGTGGTTCATTTCTGTAATCCCAGCATTTGGGAGGCTGAGACAGGACATGATTTTTGAGGCCAGTCTGGGTACATAGAAAGTTGCAGGCTAGCATGAGACACACAGACACACCATGGAGATGAGTCAACTGGGTAAAAGTGTTTGCTCTGCAAGCTGGACCAGCTCAACTCCACCCCTGGAGGTAGTGTGTATCTGTATTCTCCGCACTCATGGCAGGAATGGAAGATGAGACAGGACAATCAGCTAGAAGTTGTAGGCCAGCTAGTCTAAAACAGCACAAGCAAGGAATACTGCCACAAAAACAGGCAAGAGAGAACCAACTCCCAAGAAGGTGCTATCTGGTCTCTCCTCTCTCCCCCCACACACTGAAAATTAAAATTATAAAACTTGCATACATCTCAAACATTATTTTACTTGGACTAAGCATATAATGACTTTTCTTTCCTAATAGTACAACTATGAAAAAAATTAATTAAAAATTCATTCCTCAAGAATCTTTAGACTCCTAAGTCCATATAAAATTAGCAAGGATATGTAAAAAAAGGTCAGAGGACAACATGTTCAGGAAGAGCTACGATAGGCAGCAGATTGAGAAGCCATTTTTAACTTTACTAGTAAAATTTTTTGAGACAGTTTTGTATGCAGCGCTGACAGGCTTCAAATGAGTGATCTTCCACCTCCTGAATGCTGAGACTGTAGGCATGTCCACCACACTCAGCACATTTCTTTTTCATAAATTAATCTTACATCAACATCCTATTGAAAGTGAATCAATAAGACCAAAATTTCTAAGAATCAATGTCTGTCCCAGACACTGCCAAATTCTAATCTCTGGTGTGGAGGGCTTTTACTGCCCCAACATACCTTTTAAAAAATATATTTATTTTTAATTATGTAAGTATGGGAGGGGGTATGTGTACATCAATGCCCATGGACGCCAGAAGAGAGCGAGCTACAGGCGATGTGGGTGCTGGGATCCAAACCCAAGTCTTCTACAAAAGTAATAATGCTCTTTCTCTTTTCTTTTTTTTGGGGGGGGGGGGTTCAAGACAAGGTTTCTCTGTAACCTTGGCTGTTCTGGAACTCACTCTGTAGACCAAGCTGGACTCAAACTTACAGAAATCTGCCTGCTTCTGTCTCCCGAGTGTTGGGATTAAAGGCGGCATATGCCACCACCACCTGGCGTAATAGTGCTCATAACCACTGAGCTGTCTCTCCACCTAATCCCCTTAATAAAAATAATATGGGTGTCACACAAACATCTCTCATCTAATGAGCCACAGAAATTAAGCAGGAAAAATGAAGTAAGCTTTAGGATACTTGAGAATCAACTCTAGTGCGGCTTAAGAACCAAGAAGAGTGCTTCGGGAGAATGATGACTTCCACCCCACTCCCTCCACTGCTGAGTGAACAGAAGTGGGGGACGCCCCAGAAGCTGCATTTTAAACAAGCTGCTCCCTCTCTAGGAAGTTCAGAAGCGAACCAGCCTGAGATAGTGCCTGGCGGTTACTGCTACCTACCTGAAGCATGAACAGAGCAATAGAAAGTGTTTTTTCTTTTTTCTTTTCTTTAAATTTATTTATTATGTATATAGTGTTCTGGGCACCAGATCTCATTATAGATGGGTGTGAGCCTTCATGTGGTTGCTGGGAATTGAACTCAGGACCTTTGGAACAGCAGTCAGTTCTTTCAACCTCTGAGCTATCTCTCCAGCCCAGGAAGTGTTTTTTCTAAGACTGACGAGAGTTGAACAGTAGTCACATGGATCCTCTACATCAACATCAGTCCTCTTACCCATAAGAATCACACACACAATAAAACTCAACTGTTACTGATTTTCTTGGTTGGGCCATTGTTTCTCTCAAGTCTCCAAAAGACAATTACTCCAACTACTCGTAAGCTGCAGTCTGGTTACACCAAGCTGCTCCGATACGCATCACAAGGGACTTCATAGACTTTTTATTGCTGAGAAAATTCAAGTTCACTTGACTCCATAAAACAGTCAAACGAACAAAGGAGACCAACTCCCCCATGGGGACAGGTTGAAAGTTGAGGCTTTTGACTTCCTGATGAGGCAGTTTTCCCAGAAACCCAAACCATTGGATGCTCCAGAGCTCATATGTCTTGAGAGTGCCCAAATGTCAACTTATCACCACAGGATCAGCCAGTGCAGCTCCCAGTCACATTCGGAAGCACAAACCTGCTGTATAAAATGGCCTCTCCTGGGAGAGAGAAGCTGTCGCCATAGCAGAGATCATTCCATCTCGGGGCCAGAAGGACCAGGCAGTCCTTTAATCTTTAACGAGCCATGTTTGTGTTCAGATACAGGAACTAGCACAGCTGAGGCTCAAGCTGCTTTTGGTTCAACAGCACTTTCCGGCAAATGACCTCAGGCAGAGTGAGGGTGCGCCACCCCAGCCTGTCCCCATGGTACAGCTACCAGAATCTATTCAGTAATGCAACTGTGGGCACTTTATTATTCACTGTGATCTAATCCTTCATAGCTCAGGAAAGGTATCCAATATCAAGAGGCGAGCAACCACCTACTTCAGCCACAGTAAAATCTGAATTCCTGTATGTCCGTAATTGAAAATGGAGCAAGCACACAGCAACAGAAGTCGAAGCTGTCAGGACAGTCTGAGGTCCTGATGAAGGGACTGGGAGAAAGGTTGTCGGCAATGTGATCAAATTGCTGTCTTGGGCAGCTCATTTCAGAACCTGGCAATGGAAATCTTGGAGCCATTTGTGGGTGTAATTTTCTACATGGGGCTATTTCTTAGCTCTTTTCCTGAGCTGATCATACAGAAAAGGGGCAGGGAAGAAGCCCCTGTCATCAAACTCCATCACCCAAACAACCTAATGGTTGCATAATGAACTGGCTATTAGGCTCTCATCCTATTACTTGTCTTGGCCCAATAACCTTCCTCTCAGAGCAAAGTAACTCAATGCTGGAGACCATCTGAATTTATAATACCTTAAAATAAAATATATACTATATAATACCTTTGGATTCTTTGCCTCCTGAAATGACATTTCTCACACTCACACACACACACACACACACACACACACACACACACACTCTCTCTCTCCCCTCCTTAGACACACACATTCTCACATCACACACAGGCACACAAGAACACACTCACAAATATCTGCCACACCCCCCCCAATACACACGCCCTGCCTCATTAAGTCAAATTTCCTAAACTTTCACCCTGGTTTCCACTAAGAATCCAAAGGACTGAGTTACCTTTGTTCATATCTCCAAGTCAAGGGGGCCTCTGTCAACATGTACTTCATCTTTAAGGGTAACTTCTAGCCAAGTAGATACAGTTACCTGCTCGCCTACAGTTAACCATCAAGCTGGCTTCTGTGGGCTATGGAAATAAAAAGATGCGACAGCACAGCTTGAATGTCTTGTCAAAGTAATCCAAGTACCGGAAGAGGGAGAAAGACAGAAGGAATGATTTTAAAACAAAGACATTTTGGGAGCATTAAGAAAAAACACTCCGTCTGACTAAGCAGCTGAGAAGACAAAACACCCAAAGGACTGCACATTCTCTGAAGATGACAGTACTCACAGTCCTCACCTCCCCGAGGTTCAGCAAGAGAGCACATCACAAATGAGACTTGCATTATTTATAATAAAGCGAAAATACAGCCTAACATCCAGATTCTATTGATTTATGGGCAAAAGAAAAAAACAGCTACAGCCTTGTCTCAACCCAAGTCCATGTAACAAGGAATAAAACTTACCTTCTTTGGATCCCTAAAGGCAGGGGAAGGAGAGATGGGAAGAAGCTGAACAACAAACAGTCAGACAGGAAGGAGTAAGAGGCATGGTGACTGGACATAATGATAGCATAGTATACTGTATTTCCAAAGGCTAGAGAGTTTGATCCTGTTTTCCACAAAGAAATGATAAATGTTTGAGAAGATATATATGACAGAAAACATTACACAGTGTATACATTTTGAAACAGCACAAGGCACTCCATAAATATGTAGTTTTATGATTAGGTCTCAGCTTGAAAGATAAATTTAAAACTGGAATCTTTCTAAGCAGGTGCCTCTCCCATCCCTTGTGTAGCAGGACATGAGTAACAGGACAGACACGTATCCTCTAGCACAGTGCTTTTAAAAACTTTACAAGGAAAATTATCACTGTAAGATACTAGCCATCAGGGCAAAGCACCGTGACTGGTGAGCGAGGGATGCATGCGGAGATGGAGCTTTGATGGACACACTGACACACACACGCACTACATTAGCACAAAAACATAATTAACAAGTCTATGACTAATTCAGTTACTTCTGGCAGGGCTGGACGCTTGCCGCCTTCTACATGCACTGTGTGCTACTGCAGCATTCCTAAATAAGCAGTTTAAATTACTTGACCTTAAAACTACTTGACAAAGAAAACAATTTGAACAATTTTTATTTATAGCCAAATTTTGAGGGTATCGTCACAGAGGCAGATTTTACAAAGAAGTCACCAGAAACTTGTCAACTGGGATGCACACTCACAGGCAGCACTGCGCTAACAAACAAGAGAGTAAGTCATGGTTCCAACTCCTAGCACACAGCAGCAGGCTCCACAGTGAGTCTGCACACCCCGGCCATAGGGAATAGAGAAAGAATCATGTGGAGGGCTAAAAACACACAACTCAAAACCTGTCAATTTACCGAGTAATCTGATGAATTTAAAAACCAAATATCGTGGGGCTAGGAATACAACAATGACAGAGAGTTTGCACAGGTTGTAAGAGTTCAAACAAACAGAAAAATCCACCAAAACCAAAGGCTGGAGGCCAGTGCGGGGCAATACAACAAAACCATTCTTCAGAACAATAAAGAAAAAGAAATCTGACCACACACATACCGTAAGGCCCATCCACTGCATTCCTGGGCACTTAACCCTGTGAAATTAAAACTTGTAACAGGGCCTATGAACCTGCTGACCTTAGTTTTATCCCTAGAACCCACAAGGTAGAAGGAGAGAACCAACACCAGCCAAGTTGTACTCTGACCTCCATGCTTGCACCATGCACGACACATACCTACATGTACACACAAGCACACAAGAAAATAAAGGTAGCAAAAAATAAAACTTGTGTCCATATACATACCTACAGCACATGAATGTTCACAATAGCCCTAAAGTGGCAGCAACCAACATGCTCTTCAACAGGTAAATGACCAACACCGCTCAGCAAGGAAGAACAGACTATTTTAAATGCAACTGAGATGGAGGGTGTTATGCTAAGGGGGAAAAGCCAATCTCAAGAAGTCACGTACTATTAAAAATCCATTTCCAAATCATTTCTAACATGACAAAAACAAGGAGAGATTACTAATTGCCAAGAATTAGTGGTGGAGTGAAAAGGATGTGTGAGACTCTAAAGAAGGTACCAGAATGGTCTGTCTCTCTCTGTCTCTGTGTGTGTGTGGGGGGTGTAGTAGAACCATGTCAACTTCCTGGATTGATGGTGGTTAAACAAATGGAACCACTGGGGAAAACTGGGTAAAGGATACATAATGTCTTAGCTAGGGTCACAACTGCTATGATGAAACACCATGACCCAAAGCAAGTCGGCTTATTTGGCTTACATTTTCATATCACTGTTCATTACTGAAGGAAGTCAGGACAGGAATTCAAACACTGCAGAAGTTGAGATACAGAGGCCATGGAGGGGTGCTGCTTACTGACTTTGGCTTGCTCATCATGGCTTTCTTATAGAACCCAGGACCACCAGCCCAGGGATGGCACCACCCACAATAGGGTAGGCCCTCCCCATCAATCACTATTAAGAAAATGCCTTAATGGCTGGATCTTACGGTTCCCTCCTTCCAGAGAATTCTAGTCTGTGCATCAAGCTGACATAAGACTAGCATGTGAGAACACTGCTGTTTTTGCAACTTTTAAAATTACATCTTATTTATTTTATGTATACACCTGGGAAAGGGGCACATGCTTGCTTGTGGAGGTAGAGAACAGCTTCAGAATTTGGTTCTCTCCTTTCACCACGTGGGCCCCACAGATAGGACTGGACTGGATCACCAGGCTTGGCAGCAGAAAGAAGTCTTGACCCACTGAGCCATTTCATGGACCCAACTTTTGCAATGTTTTGTGAAACTGTAATCTCCTCAAAATAAGAATGTTTCCAGAGGTTGGAGATGAGAACCTGGGTTAGATTCCCAGAACCACATGGCAGCTCACAACAGATCTAGAGCTCCGGGGACCTGACTCTCTTCTGACTTGCTGGGGACTAGGTGCAAACAAACAGGAGACACAGACAAACACATTCTTGTGATGCTCTCCCCTCGAGCCATGTTCTACTTTCTATGTTTCTATGTGGCCAGTACTTCAAGCAAAACATTCATATAGATAAAATAAATATCCCTTAAAAAAATAAAAGAATTTCTTAAATGAACAATTAGTGAAGGCTGGGTGTGGTAATGCACACCTTTAATCCCAGCACTCAGGACGCAGAGGCAGGTGGGATCTCAGTTGAGATCAACCTGATCGATCTACCTAGTGATTTTCAGGACACAGGGCTACACAGAGAAACCCTATCTCGAAAAGCCAAAAAAAAAAAAAAGAAAAGAAAAAAATTAAAAAAAAAAAGTACAACTAGTGAACTGTCCACCAACTACGGAGAAGTGGGAATGGTAAAAAAGTTTGCACCTCTCTTCTCTTCTCCCCCCCTTCTCTTTCTCTCTCTATCTCTATCTCTCATCTTCTCCCCTTCTCCCTTTTACCTAATACATATATAAGTTTACAAAAAAAAAAAAAAGCCCTGTTCTGCTCTCACGGGGAAGGCCTCTCTTCTCTTCTCCCCCCTTCTCTTTCTCTCTCTATCTCTATCTCTCATCTTCTCCCCTTCTCCCTTTTACCTAATAAATATATAAGTTTACAAAAAAAAAAGTTTGCATACCGCACTTCTCAGACTATTCTGCAGACTATGCTAGATGGGGATTTAAAAAGACTCTTGAAGCAAGGAAAGATTGCTTGCCCAAATGAAATCCATTCAGGCCTGTGTGTTAACCCTCCCTGACACTTTTCTGTTTCCCCTATAGCCAGGAGCAAAGGAACCCACACAGAATGCACTCTCTCTACTGGTTCAGCTCAGCAGGCAGTCAAATGCCCAATGAGAAAGAACCAGAGCAGTCAGACAAGCTGACTGTACGTCCCAGGGTACGGTTAGCAGACAGGCTGTCCATGCATCAGGCAGTGCAATCAGCTGCTGCAAACAGGTTTGCTTACATGGTATGTCTACAGTGTGAGACTGACCTCCACTGTAGCTGGCAGCTGCTACCCAGCAAGGCCTTTCACATGTGACCAGGAGGGTAGGAAAGGATAACGACAGTATTTGTATGTCCTGGGATGATCTCCCCTTGAGCCAAGTTCTACTTTCTATGTGACCCATGTTTCTCTCAGCAACACGGGCTGCCACCACTTCTCTCAGTAACATCACTCACAACATGCAAGTCCATCTACGACATAGCTCATGGAGGATTCCATCTGTGAAGAAAGCTACTCAAAAACAGGAAGATGTGTTCAAAAAAAAGAAAAGAAAAGAAAAATGATCTGAAAACCCACTGATGAAATCGTCCTAAACCAAAGCTTTAGATATTTAGCCAAATATGCTTTTAAGAGTGGCTGGTTTATACATTTAAAATTTTGGGATTATGAATAAATGATAAGACAATTCTTTAGTACTAACAAAAAGTAAACTAGAAAAATTAGGAACAAATACGTCATTTTTAAGTAGCATTCCACAGAAGGAGGCCCATGTCTCAAAACAAGTTTTAAGCCCACATTATATGAAATGGAATCTATCTGTAAAGGCCCAGTCTGAAAGTGTGTGCATTAGATGAGCTGAAGGGGTAGACAGCAGTGACAGCCTAGTGCTGGGGACTCAACTCTTGTGGAATTTTATTTTAAGATGTGTTACATTTGTTTACGCTGTGGAACATTTGTTCTAATGATGCAAAGATGTGTTGCATTCTTTTATGTTGCATTTAACTCTGTGAAGCTGTGCTACTTTCCTGTCTAAGACACCCGATTGGTCTAATAAAGAGGTGAACAGCCAATAGCCAGGCAGAAGAAAAGATAGGTGGGGCTGGCAGGCAGAGAGAATAAATAGGAGGAGAAATGTGGGAACAGATGATCAAGGTGCAAGAAAAGGAAGGGAGGGAGATTGAGGAGTGAGAAAAGGGGCCAGTCACCCAGCCACACGGAGTAAGAAGGAAAGCAAAGATGTAGAGAAATAGAAAATGGTAAAAGCCTGGAGGCAAAAGGTAGATGGGATAATTTAAGAAAAGTTGATTAGCAACAAGCCAAGCTAAGGCTGGGCATTCATAAGTAAGAAAAAGATTGTGTGATTTATTTGGGAGCTGGGTAGCAGTCCTCAAAGAGCAATGCATAAAGAGCCAAAAGAGTAAAACAACTAACTACATTCGACTGGTTCAGTTTCAATGCTGGTGGTCTTAGGCCGGCTCTTGGTCTTTTCACATCTATGGAACACAGGTAATAGCATAGGGCATCCTGCTGGATGGCCAGGAGGGCTAATTGGGTTAATATGATAAAAGTCCTGGCACAGGCTGTGTGTTTTGCTCTGTTCGGTTTTTGTGGTACAGGAAGGAACCCAGTGCCTGGCATGTGCTAGAGAAGTGCTCTCCCACAGAGCACTGAGTTGGTACTTCTCATTCAAGTAAAATACAGCACAAGAGGTATATTCCACACAGCGACAGAAACGCCAGTCTTTTGATCAGTCTTACACAAAAAGTTCTCTCACATTATTAGGCAAGAATAAGCCTTCCAGGCTGACCTCTGAGTTCAAGGCCAGTCTGGTCTACAGAGCATTAGAATGCATACAACTTCATTCAGAAAAAGATCATCTTCCACAACAGAGTGGGTAAAATAAACCCTGCCGAACACACCCAGCTTCCCAAACTCCTGTGGCCAGCATATGATTCCAATAGGAAGGAGGCTGTTTGTAGAGACAGTTTTATTACATCTGTCACCAAAAGAAATGTTCAAAGTCAAAATCAAGACTTCACAGGGCAGGCAGTAAGACTTTCAAAGTCATCTGCACCCTTATGCATGGGCCCCACCCATCTTTCCCAATGGAAGTTATACTAGCGAAGGTCCACTGTAAGATGCCTCACAACCTGACAGCAGGATAGCCAACCAACTGGTCATTAACAGGAAAGAAAGGCCCAAGGTCAAAGCGGTCCCATAAAGCACTCTTCCTCAGTAGGCTAGGGGAGGATCTGCTCGGAGATGCTGTGAGAAAGCCACTTGCCAAGAATTACCTGGACACAAGCAATGCCTTTCTCCCCTTTGCAACTTCCACATCTATTTGGGGGAAAAAACCATAGACACTGGAATCAGAAACACAAACTCTCTCCCAAAGTGTTAAGCAATATTTGTACAAAGGCCCCAGCATGGCCAGCAGTCTGGAGAGCTATGTCAGAAGCCACAGACGCCACATTTTCTGACCAGCTC
Source organism: Ondatra zibethicus (assembly GCA_004026605.1). Classification (NCBI taxonomy): domain Eukaryota; kingdom Metazoa; phylum Chordata; class Mammalia; order Rodentia; family Cricetidae; genus Ondatra; species Ondatra zibethicus. The sequence continues at coordinate 46,429 of PVIU01001116.1, forward strand.
TGCTTCTGAACAATTGAAACTATCGCCGTGTTCCCTGCAAACACCCAAACAGCTTCATTACTGTTTAATTACCCAAATAATGTTCCAATAGTCTTTCCAGTTCAAAATTTCATACAACTAAACAATCAATCAAACCAGAATGAAAAGCATACATCAAGAGAGCTCTCTACCCAGCCCCAAACAGATACCAATTTGGACATTACAGCCAATACAAATGCCTACTGCTTCTTCCCACACTTCTTACACAGGATAGCTGGAAAGCAAGCAGAAATGAAATGCTCAAACCACACACCTCGAAATTTCATTTTATATTCTCTGTCTTTCAGTATCTTTGTTGGTGGTGACTTAAACGTTACAGGCCAAGAAGTTGAAAATGATAGCACTTCGTCAAGAGCTGGGTATGTCTCCTGATACAGTTCTACCAATTTACTCTTAAATACATCGAAGGTAATGTCCATTCACCTAATTCTCACATTGTATTTTATAGTTCTAACCTAGGAATTCCCTAGGTGATGGAATAGGCGTCTCACTTGGTTGCTACAGTTACAAGCAGCACTAGAGAGAAAAGTGATGTTAGGCCCACAGCATCAAGTTCTTCAGATAGCCTCACAACAATCTAGAACAATGCTATTCAAAGTGTGCACCAGATCTGCCAAGAGAGACAGAAAATCATGTAAACACTTAAGATATTTTCACAGCACTTTGACACTGCTATGACATTCAAGCCCATGATTTTTCTGTTCATTTTTCCTCTTACAACTTACAAAAATATTGTTTGATGATAGATGAGGGTCAGGGGTAAAAGGGAACCATTTACAAAGCTGGTTCTTTGAGCTGGGTGGTGGTGGCACACGCCTTTAATCCCAGCACTCAGGAAGCAGAGGCAGGCGGATCTCTATGAGTTAAAGGCCAGCCTGGTCTACAAAGTGAGTTCCAGGACAATCAGGACTGTTTCACAGAGAAACCCTATCTGGGGGAGAAAAAAATAGCTGGTCCTTCACAGTTTAGGACATCATCAGTTTAGTCTGGGTGTTTTGCCTGCATGTATGTCTGTACATGTATGTCTGCATGAATGTTCATGTTTGTCTGCATGAATGTTCATGTTTGTCTGCATGTATGTCTGCTTGAATGTCATAGCAGAAGAGGGCATCAGATGCTCTGGAACTGGAGTTACACAGGTTTGTGACCTGCCCTTTGAGTGCTGGGAACAAAACCCAGATCCCTCTGCAAGAGCAGCAAGTACTGCTAACCTCTGAGCCATCTCTCTAGCCCTATATGTTAACCCTCCCCACCACTAAGTGCCAACTAGTCACTGCTGTTACCAAGGAACCAAAGTGCCCTTGCTCTTACAACCTCACAGCTTCTGATATAAAGCACAGAAGGCGGGAAGGAAGCATGCTGCAGTAGTATCGGAAAATAGCACCCATCAGGAGACAGCAGACTCCAGTCCCTTCGTTTTTCTGTGCCTTCACTATCTCCTCTATAAAATAAAGACTTCTGCACTTTTCAACCTTTTTGGTTTTTTGTTTTGAACATAAGAGTTCTTTTCTCACTGATATGCCTTCTCCAAGTGGGGACTAGAGATTAGCTGTATCAGACAGAATGCTACCACCTCACTTCCGTGCACTTAACTTCCACAAATCTGGGCTAGAAACAAGAACTCTGGCCAGGCGGTGGTGGCGCACGCCTTTAATCCCAGCACTCGGGAGGCAGAGGCAGGCGGATCTCTGTGAGTGCGAGGCCAGCCTGGTCTACAAGAGCTAGTTCCAGGATGGTCTCCAAAGCTACAGAGAAACCCTGTCTCGAAAAACCAAAAAAAAAAAAAAAAAAAAAAAAAAAAAAGAACTGTTTTAGTGTCTCAATATGCAATCCTAGTTGGCCTTGAATTCAGAGATCTGCCTGCCTCCACCTCCTGAGTGTGCTGGGATCAAAGGCATGTACTACCACATGGGGCTGTAATCTGCATTTTAAAAAAGATTTGATGAAAACTAAAATTTGAGATACAGAACCTCACCAAGCTCTAGGAATAAAAAGGAACAATGTCAGACACCTTTAATCCCAGCACTCCGGAGGAGATGCAGGCTGATCACTGAGTTCGAAGCTAGCCTGGTCTACAAAGGGAGTTCGAAGCTAGCCAAAGGGGGTTCCAGGATAGCCAGAGCTACACAATGAAACCCTGTCTCAAAAAAACAAACAACAAACAAAAAGGCACAATGTGTGCTATCTCCACAAAAGATGTAGTCAGCATATTAAAACGTACACAAAGTATGTTTCACTACTTTCATATTCAAAGTATGTTAGTAGCAAATTCCAATTCCTACCCCGTTTTCAAAAGTGATGCTTGGTTGAGGGAAGTTAAATGCACACCTGTAATTTCAGTGCTTGGAAGTCGAAAGCAGCACAATGAAGAGTTAGAAGGCCAGCCCTGGTGAGAACAGCTCAAAAACAAACAGTTACATGTCAGTGTCAAAACCTGCCTTCTTGACATGCTATTCAGAACTCTTTACATTTGTTCTACTTCCTCTCAAACAAAACCAGAAGGGTGTGTGGAGGTGTGTGGGTGTGTGTGTGTGTGTATACACACACATTCATACTTTGGAACCAAACCCAGGACTTCCCTCCCATGTGCTAAGCAAGTGCTCTGACTCTGAGGCTTTTTTCCTCCTTAAGAAATTTCATTTTACTTATTCAGTGTGAATGTTTTGCCTACATGTATGTATGTGTGCCACATGCATGCCTAGGATGACTGTGAGCCACCATGTAGGCACCGAGAACAGCAAGTGCTTTTAGCTACTGAGCCTTCTCTCCAGTCCCTGTTTTGTTTGTTTGTTTAAAGTATTTGTCTTTCTAAAAATATTTCACTTTTGATACTGGTTTTGGAAATTTGAGGCTGTGTTGAAGCCAGGTGTGGTGGTATAGTATATCTGAAACTAAAGCACAAGGGAGGTAAACTTGGAGGAAGGAAAATAGGAGGAGCCACAAGTTCATGGCCATTCGCATCTACAGTAAAACCTGTCTCAACAAAGCAAAACAAAATGTGGGGTTGTGGGGAGGAAGGAGGGATAGAGAAAAAGGGGGAGAGAGAGGGACAAAGGAGAAAGAGAAAAGAAAGAAAAATTCTACCAGATGTAGTCAAGGAAATGTGACTTAGGAGTCTGGTGAAAACCATCTGAGGGTATAGAACTGTGCACTATGGTTAACTGGTTGGTTCAGTCACTAGTCCACAAGCTACTGGTCTACATCTGTGTCCACACTGTAACACTGGGAAGTCACCTGGAGTGTTCAGCCCAACCATATGACCAAAGGTGAACCAAAAGGTAGAAGGCCTTTGTCAAGTTCTCTAGGAACTATTCTGCCTCCCCTCTTCCCACCAACCTAATTAGCAAAGGCCTAAACTCTGACACAGACTGCGACAGCTCTCCCATTGGTAGATGACAGTGTTGCCCAAAGTGCAGAATTGGAGGTGAACAAAGTTTCTCTCTCTTTTTTTCAGTTTTTCAAGACAGAGTTTGTCTTAGACTTTCTATTGCTTTGAAGAGACACCATGAGCAAGGAAACTCTTATAAAGAAAACCATTTAAGGGGCTGGAGAGATGGCTCAGAGGTTAAGAGCATAGCCTGCTCTTCCAAAGGTCCTGAGTTCAATCCCCAGCAACCACATGGTGGCTCACAACCATCTGTAATGAGATCTGGTGCCCTGTTCTGGCCTGCAGGCAGACATGCAGACAGAGTACTGAGAATATTGTATGCAAAATAAATAAATAAATCTTAAAAAAAAAAAAGAAACCATTTAATTGGGGTGGCTCATTTAAAGTTCTGAGGTTTAGTCTATAATCATCATGGCAGGGAGCATGGCGGTATGCAGGCAGAAGTGGTGCTGGAGCAGGAATGGCAGGGAGCATGGCGGGATGCAGGCAGACGTGGTGCTGGAGCAGGAATGGCAGGGAGCATGGCGGTATGCAGGCAGACGTGGTTCTGGAGCAGGAGCTGAGATTTCCTACATCTTGACTCAGAGGCAACAGGAATTGATCTGAGTATCAGGCTGAGCAAAGCTTGAGCAAAAGAGACCTCAAAGCTCACCCCTACAAAGACACACCTACTCCAACAAGGCCACACCTCCTAATAGTGCCATTCCCTTTGGGGACATTTTCTTTCAAACCACCACAGGATTTCTCTGTGTAGCCCTAGCTGTCCTGGAAATAGCTCTGTAGACCAGGCCGGCCTCTGCCTCTTAAGTGCTCCTGGGATCAAAAGTACACCAAGCCGGCCGTGATGGTGCAGCCTTTTAATCCCAGCACTTCGGAGGCAGAGGCAGGCGGATCCCTGTAATTTCGAGGCCAGCCTGGTCTACAGACTGAGTTCTAGGACAATTTCACAAGCAAAACCCTGTCTCGAAAAACAAAACAAAAAAAAGTGTGCACCACCACCTCCCAGGAGATTTTCTTTCCTGCCCCATGCATATAATTTTAGCCTCTAATCCTCTCTATTCCAACAAATATCCAAAGTGTCCCAACAATGGTTACATATCTGTAAAAATCAGAGAACCATACTTAATTTTAACCATTCCTCCACCAGCTGGACTTCTACTGGCCCACCTGTTTGAGCGCTAGAAGACACCCTCTTTCCCCGAGTTTGAGCATTTACCCAGCGTTTTCAGTAAAGCTTATGGTTTAGTTCTGTGGTTAAGGAAGGCTACAACCAAACCTAACTGACTCAAGACTTGGGGGAACCTGGAAACCAACGGAGGGAGGATGAGGCAATGGTTATTTCCAAAGCAAGTATCTTGGTCTTATAGTCATGACTGAGTAAAAAGGGAAGAAAAATAGGGGTGGAGGACATTTTATGATACTGTATGTTGATTCATGTTGTCACTAGGTCAGTGTGTTCAAGAGATCATCCCAAGCCTGGAAAGTTTCCAAAACAAATGAGGTAACAGGAGAAAGCTAGGTGGGGGAGGGGTGCCCTACTTAGGAAAGGCTCTTTCCTTTCTTTCAAATCTATTAACACAACCCAGCAAATAAACAACGGTGGGCAGACTACTAATGAACTGCCCTTGACTACTCAGGGGCCAGCAGAGTCTCCAGCTGGCCTGACCTCTGGACACCTGTAGGGATGGCTAGGCAGCAATTCCTTAAGGAGGAATTATGCAGACAGTTACAATGCTCAAAAAAACCCCACTGGTTCAAATGGGGATGATTTCCCCCCCTCTTGGAGAGAGCCAGGTTCTGAGTGGTGGGAACAACTAGCCCGAGGACTCTACATCCCAGAGGCTGTGGAGCTGTTAAACCAGGAGACAATGGAGGTCAGAAGCCGGCTTGACAAAGTCAAGTAACACCCATCCACTGAAAACCAAAATTCACAGCTACTGAGGTTGTGGCAGGGGAGTCACCTGACCCCACAAGGTGGAGACCAGCCTGGCAGCATCATAAAGCCTAGGTCCACCCCAACCCCCTCTAAAAATTCCACTGTGCTCATCTAGAAAGGCTGCTGAGACAGCAGGAAAGTTGCACTGCCCACGTCATACAGGAGGACAATGGAGAAATTACCAGACCAAGGTCACTTTTCACTTAAAATAAATAAGTAAATAAAGGTTGGCGCCTTAGCACAGATAAAAACCCGTGTAGGTCATAGCCACGATAGCAGCCTGGTGAGGCTCTCCCCATGAGCCCCTTAGGAAATTAAGTGAGGCTTAGAATAATTAAATGTAAAGCTTCTTTGAGAGCAAGCTCAGTTGCCAACAGTCAAAGCCATTTCTGTGAAACATACAGGAAAATTATGAAAGGATTTACCGGGCTTCACAGCCTTCCCACTTCCACATCTACTTTACAAGTGCTATGATCTAAAAGGAACAGGCCGACCCTTCGGGGAGAGAATTAAATACCACGGCTTATCAGAGAGAACCACTCCAGTCTTCAGGCCCTGCGACAGTCCTGTGCTCATGTAACTGTGATATACTTAAGAGTTTCCAAAAATTACACACATTTCCTCAAAAGAGATGTAGGAAAAAATATAATCACGGGGTAAAAGGCCAAACACTGTCTCTGCTGAATGCTTAAATAGCCAATTATGTGTCTTAATACATTAATTCTATACAGAGGAGACTATTACAGGCAAGTTGAATAAGACATCTTAAAAAATGTACCCTGGGGCCTAAGTCCATTCAACTGACAGTAAAATCACCCTCAAAAAAGCAGTTTTATGCAACATCTAGTATTTTAATTTTCCAGCTGCCAACAGGAACGTATAAAGGAGCAGAAATTAAACTAATTATGTCAGCGCTCAGTGAACAAAACTTTAATTGTATTACACACTAGACATCTACTGAACAATACAAAGGCCCTTAAGGGTAGGGACTTCTGCAGAATATAAATGATTCCCAGTCAATATGACAGAAATTAGTCTGTTTAGGCAGTGAACAGATTGATAGGTTACATGCAAAAGTTTGGCTGATATGATAATCCAATATAAAAAATAAATACATAGTGTAAGGGGGGAAGCCTACAATGGTTCTAAATCACCCCGCGATTTCCATATGCTGTATCATTAGTAAGCCCTTGGAGCCCGCATTGTACTAATCAGCTTCCTTAACACCCTACCCACAAAAGAGCCTATTCATTTAGCTGGGAGACAGGTGTTAGCAAACCAACAACCTCTTTCTGCCTCCAGTGCCAGGAGCCAGCCTGTAATCATCACGGCATGATCAGCAATTTGAAAGGAAGGACAGCCTGGAAGAGGGAAGAGCAGAGCGGGAAGGGAAAAAGACCCAGAGAAAGGGAAACATGGCAACAAATGAATGGCAGGCGCTGCTGAACAGGGCCACCCTCAAAGCCTGCTAGCCTAATTTGAGTTTCCGGGCTACTGTCCAAGTATACCAAGCAGAATTTGGATAATGTTATTAATTTATTACTGCAGGTAGTAATTCTGGGCACATGCCAACACTCCAGTATTTCTGAAAATTTTTTTAAAGCATTGGTAATTGTCCTGTGGCTTCATTTTTCTCACCCATACTCACTCACTCTCTCTCTCTCTGTTTTTTTTGTTTTGTTTTTCAAGACAGGATCTCTCTGTGTAGCCAAGCTGTCCTTGAACTCACAGAGATCTGCCTGCCTTGCAAGTGTTGAGATTAAAGGTGTGCACGCCACCACTGCCCAACTATTCTCTGGGTCCTTGCTCCTCTGTATACTTTCTAGTACAACTAACTGGGTAATCATTCCTAGAAAGATGTAAGAAGCAGGCTGGATTTTAATAGATACCTTCGATAGGCATGATGCACTTTTGTAGTAACAGCTACTGGAGAGGCTGAGGCAAGTTCAAAGACAGCCTGGAGAACTACCTCAAACTGATTGATAACTGTCTTAGGGTTACTACTGCTGGCAAGAAAGCGATCACCAGAAGCAACTTGGGGAGGAAAAAAAGGGTTTATTTCACTCAAGCTCCATTTAACAATTCATCATCAAAAGCAGCAAGGATAGGAATTCAAGCAGGGCAGGAAACTGGAGGCAGGAACAGAAGCAGAGGCCATGGAGGAGTGCTGTTTACTGGCTTGCTCCTCACAGCTTGCTCAGCCTGTTTTCTGTGAGAATCCAGGACCACCAGCCCAGAAGCAGCCCCACCCACAAAGGACTGGGCCCTCCACCATGAATCGCTAATAAAGAAAATGCCCTACAGGAAGCTGACAGCCTGATCTTATGGAGACATTTTCTCAATTGAGGCTCAGTCCTCCCTGATGACTTTCGCTTGTGTCAAGCTGACAAAACTAGCCAGTACAATGACTGATGATGGCACTTCAGCAGTTAAGAGCACCCAAGTTTGGTTCCCAGCACTCACAAGGTGGCTTACAGCCATCTATAAGGCCAGTTCCAGGAGATCCCACACCTTCTTCGGACCTCCACAGGCACCAGACAAGCACATGGTGCACAAATAAACATGCAGGCAAAATACTCATCAAAAAATAAGTAAATCTAAAATGTATATACAAATAAATAAGTAAAAAGATGATTAGAGATGAAACTCAGTGGAACAGCACTTGCCTGGCATGCTTGAGGCCTTAGGTTGAAGCTCCAGGTACTTCAGGTACCCCTCAGAAGACAGAGGTAAAAGGACTGAAGTCTAGGCCAACCTGGGTTAAGCAGTGAGACTCTTGTCTGTCTGTCTGTCTCTCTCTCTCTCTCTCACACACACACACACAGAGTTATTGTAAAGCCAAGCACAGTGTAATCCCAGCACTTATGAGGAAAGCCAGGGCACAAGAATTAGACACCAGGCAAAGTATGGTGCTGCATGCCTTTAATCTTAGCACCAAGGAGAGAGCTGCAAATGGAACTCTGAGACCAAACCTGGTCCACACAGCAAATTCTAGGCCAGGGCTGCAGTGACTTTCTCAAAGAAAACAAAAGTCATCCTGGTCTATGTAGCAAAACCTTATGGCCTACACTTTGAAACCACCGTTTCAAACCCAAAGGCTCTCCAAATGCTTCTGGCACACAGCCTAGTGTGGGCACCACTGCTGTAGTCTGTTAATATGAATTTATGTATTTATGACATAAACCTATATAAGTATGTACAATAAGATCATTTTATCATCTGCACATCAAGTCCTATGAAATTTTGAAACTGGGGTTCAGGTCTCTGTTTTCTTAACATTTAAAAACTTAAATGGAATACAATGAATTCTCAAGGAACGGCTGCCTTCTGGGTCCTTCTTACAATAAACATGCTGTAAGGCTGAAAGCTACACTTAACATCACATGACTTTCCTTTGATGACTCAGGATCTCCCAATGTCACCAGGTCAACACTCACTACTATGAACTAGTCACTGTACTGGCAGAACCAAAAACATCAAAAAATACATATAAAAAAGATATATTTTAAGAAAGTAGACTAATCCAATGAGACAAAACTAAAGGGACATTTAAATGAGCTGCCTCAATATACAAAGAGAAAAAATATATATACAAAGAGCATATTTTCTCTTTTAATCTTCACATGCATATTTTCCATCTTTTAATCCATAAACAATCCTACCAGATATTTTCATCTTGTAGATTAAGAAAAAAAGCTCACAGAGGTTCAGTAATTTACCTAAACTCACGAACCATGACGTAAGGAGCTGGGTTTCAAAACTAGGTTCGTCCATTTCTTAAACCCAAGTTTAATTCCTTAGTATATCTAGTGCCTAATTCTGTTTTAACTCAGATGCTTCCAGACTTGAGCAACTTTTCTTCTTTCCCTGAACTCAGCAAAGACCCTGTGATTAAAGTTTACTGATGATTTATTAAGCATCCATTAATTTCAATAAGGGCTTTAGCCATGAGAAACAAAATAACCAGCATGTTGTTTTATTTTAAAATCTTACACAAAAAATCCCCAGGCATCTCTCCCATCCCACACTGATCATAACTACATTCCACTACCTAGTCAAACTTCCAGCTGTTTCCACATTATCATCATTTGTCCACTTGGGATAAAGAAAGCTATGTTCACCAAAACCCTCCCTCGTGACTCCCAACAGATAATACAGTAGAGGGGCCTTGCTATAGAGCAATGAATATACAAGTCATAAAAGCTTTTTATTTATCTGTCACAACTAGGAGACGGACTATTCTAGCAAATATCCTGGAAAACATCACAATGATATCAGAGAGACCACAGATTTATAAAGAATTCAGTGCACCCCATTTCAATTTTTAAAATGGTAAGCCAGGCAGGGGGCTGTGCACACCTTTAATTCCAGCATTCAGGAGGCAGAAGTAGGCCTATCTCTGTGAGTTCGAGGACAGCCTGGTCTACAGAGCAAGTTCCAGGACAGCAGAACAACACAGAGAAACCCTGTCTTGGGGGGAAAAAAAGTTAAGAAACCAGAATGAACTTCAATTTTCAAAGTTCCAAAGGACTTGATGTACAGTTGTTACGTTTTTATGATACGTATGTTCGTATCAATGCAATACAACAGCAGTTCCCAAACTAGGCTGCACCTCAGAGGCAGCTGGAGAGCCTTTTGAGAATCAGATGGTTTCAAAATGTAGGTCACCATCCGATGAATCAAAAGGTGGGGCCCTGAGATCAGCGTCTTTCAACAATGCCTGGGTTACAGACCGAACCTCTCAAGGAGTGGCTGACTTCTGGAAACTCCTTACAATAAAACAGGTTGAAAGCTACTCTGAATCTAATATGACCTTCCTTTGATGGCTCAGGAGACCTCACGGCTTCCCAGTACTAGTGGGTCAATACCGACTAGTCACTGTATGGCAAAATCAGAAACTAAGGAAAAGTTTAACACAGATTTCCTAATGGCAGAAAGCAGCTTTTGTTTTACCATCAGATTCAAAGAGCTGGGTTTCTCCCAGAAAAAAATGCAGATTTTATACTTGCTTTGTAAAGGGGAAATGTTTTTAAAACATGTAGGACTCTTAACCAACTGCTTAGCTCCACTTCAGATGTAAACAGGCTCCAAAAATGTAGAATATTCCAGTCTGAGTAAAAGCAAAGGAGGAACTTCATGACCATCTTGAGGAAGAGAAACGATAATGGGTTTAGACTAAGATCAGCTTAACAGAATTAGTTGTGACCAACTGTCCAGAGTCCAGCAACTGTTAAGTCCTGGGGACAGGGCGGGCTAAGGACAATAAACACAAGAAGTCAATTACTACCTATTTTAGATGACCTGCATGTGAGCCTCAGAACCTAATTGGTTTTAGGATTTTAAAATTGCATGGCTAAACCAAGAAAATAACCCAAACATTTCCCTATTAAAGAATGGGAGTCTGCGTCTGCATATGAAGAGATCACCCTTACAATCGCCAAAATCTGTCTTAAATAGAAGCCAGGTATCACCAAGGAGTTATGGTTGTAGTTCCTTGGTACACCATGTTTACCATGTGCAAGGTCCTTAATTCCCACCCCTTACCACACCACCATCCCCCCGCCACGCACACTGCTAATAACCAGCAACCATCACCGACTAAGTCATCAACTTCAAAAACGAAACAAAACAAAGCAGCCCCTCCCTGGAGACTTGACTAGCAGCAATCTGAACCATCCATCCTCAGCAAACTCACTCTAGACCAGAGAGACAAGGTGCCAGGGTGCAGCAGTTAATCTTTCTCTTTCCTCCCCAAACACAGACGCATTACCAGCACAAGTTTGGTGTCAAAGTCCCTCATCGGCCTTTAAAATAACAGCCGTATTAAAGATTCTACGATGCAAATAAAAAGCAGTGTACTCAGCTCCCTCACCAACATTCCTTCTGCTTATGTAGACTTATGCAGCCGGTGTCAGAAAGTAGCAGGTAGCACCCACAGAGCCAGGTGTGGCTGCCTTAAACTTCACAAGGCTCACGTACTGGGAAAAGAAGCCATCTTTTTGTTAATGTTGCTATTTATTCAACTGGTCGATGAAAATTCCCTTTAAGAGGCATTTCTATTAGATGGTACTAAATAAATTACTCAGGTCCACTGGCTTGGTGAACAGAAAGTTTGGAAACAGGTAAGCTTTCTGAGAACCCGCTTTCTCTTTTTTGTTATTATCTTAGCAGCTGGTTAAACTGGTCAATTTAGTGGATGGATTTACAACCCTGGATCCCAATGTAAACAGTCAGGGTAACAGCTGATCAATATGAGAAGTTTTAATGAACTGGACTTTGCAATTAAACAAACATTAAAGTGAGTGTGTCCTCTATTACATGGGCATCTTTGAACACCAAGTTATTAGTTAGACCTGCCACTTCAATCTGCTACTGTCCTCCACAATGCCCAACTGTTCTCAAAGACAACACTACCTGTAAATAGCGGGGTGGCAGCACACGCCTTTAATCTCAGCACTCAGGAGACAGAAACAGGCGGATCTCTGTGGGTCTGAAGCCAGCCTGCTCTACAGAGCGAGTTCCAGAATAGCCAATGATACTCGGAGAAACTCTGTCCCGAAAACAAATAAACAAGCAACAAACCTGTAAATAAATAAACCACAACTGTTGAACTGTACTCCAGAGTCCAGAATTAGCAAATATGCAAAAAGTTTCAGAAACACTTGCCACCATCTATTTCTTTGAATGAGAAAGAATGTGGTGGAGGGGGGGCAGAAGGATAAATACGTTGCCAGAAAGGAAATATCATAGCCAACTTCAGTCCTAGAATTCTACAAACTCGGCCCAGGACCAAGCTCCCTCCCATTCCTAGAAAAATGCCACAATACTCGAACAGCCTTGCCATATTTCAGTACACTGGACTGTCACGGCAAGAATCACAAAGCTCTCAAAAGAGGGGACGGGGAAGTCTCTAGGTTCTCCAAATTACCAGCCAAAACACGCATTAGTAGGAGCTTACTGCTTTCTTAGAAGGCCACATGCACCTCGGGTGTTTGCCCATGGCCTTTAACCAGGCTACAGAGTGGGAGTTGTGGGTAAAGTCCCACTTCCGAGCTAAAAATAATCTTTCTCCGCGTGGACTGAGAGAAACGTGGTACTCTTCCTTGATTACACAACCAGCACCCACACACACTCACACCCCCAAAATGACAGCCTAACAAAAACGAAAAATTAAGCTGTTGTTTTGTCTGTTCTGCCGGTCTCCAATCAAGCTCTGAGCAGACAGATGCCAGGAAAAGCTGCGGGCTCCCCTGATCTCCCCAGACTTCCCCATGCCTGGTCAAATGTCTCCGGGGCAGCCGGCTGGCGAGGGGCCCCACTTCCCTCTGAGTCTGAGCCAGGGCCACACAGTGGCGACCTCACACACCTCGGGAACAGAGGTCGACTCCTAAGGGGCAGACAGCCGACCCTGGCAGGGAGGAGGGGAGAGCAGCAACCCCAGACTTCCCATCTAACCTCCAAACTCCGAATCTCCAGGGTCCTCCCGTAGGCAGGGAGCCAGTGGCGCCGAAGCTCTGCCTCAGTTTTCTCTGTCCTACAAAATTTCATCCTCACCCCTGCCCCCGCCCGCCCCAAGAGCCAGCAGGACCTGCCGGGTTCTTACGACACTTGGGCACAAGTTGAGGACACACGTCCCGGGGTTACGGCGCACACAGGCGAAATGCTTTGCGGCACTTTCAATGGGACAGGTGTAGGGTGACCTGGCGGCGGCGAGTTCCTAAAGCCGAGGGCACTGCAGACTGCCGGGGCGCAGCTGCAGCTCCACACCCCCGGGAGCACAGCCTGGGGCGCCCTGTCCTCCGGCCCGACCCGCCGCGGCCACCGCCTCCTCACCTGCCGCGGACGCTGCCCGGCCGCACCTGGGGGGACCGAGGCCGGTTGGCTCTCGATCGCGGCCGCTTAGGCAGCGCAGCTACGGGGTCGCCCGCCGCCGCCGCCGCCGCCGCCGCCGCAACTCCCGGGCTGAGGGGCGCCCGGGTGCGCGCACCACATCCTCACGGGCGGCCCCAGGAAGTCCACCCCCACCGCCCCAGCCTCCCGCGGCTCGGCGTGGGCCCCGCCCGCCCTGCGTGCGGCCCCGCCCGCCCCACGTGCGGCCCTGCCCCCGCGGGAGCGCGCCCCGCTCCGCCGCGCCCGCGCCACCATAGAGAGGAGTCGGGCGCGCGGCGGTCTAGGGCGCAGCTTCCGCGAGCGCCCTCTGGCGGAATCCGGCCTCGGACTGCAAAATCCGGGACAGAAGCCCAGCTAGGTGTGGGGTCCAGAGTTCGAGTCTTGGCTTAATCAATCCCATGCTTGGTGACCTTGAGCGAGTCTCTGAACATCATCGGCTTGCTTTATAGTAAAGTTTGAATGTTGAGCCCTTGATTTCATGTTTCATTGTACTCGACAGACGACAGTTTTCCAGTTCACAGTGCAAGAAACCCAGACTCACCCAATGTATTAACTCACGTGGAGGTATTAAAAGGCAAGACTGTGGAGCATCATAAACTTCCGTTCCTACTAGGATTAGCTACTTTCACAGTAGGAAGGCGGAAACACAGCTAGAAAGGTTGCAGTACAATGAAAGTGACTGCCAAGAACCACCCAGCCATCATTCATCAGTTGTGCACCTTTTGGCAGTAACCTTTCTGAAGTCTTCCCCATCCCAGAAAAGCAGGTTGGACCTGCCTGCGGATTAAATGAGCTGATGCACAAAGGCCTTATAGCAAAGCATAAAGCACCAGGATAGCATAGGGGATCATTAGCCAAAGATCTAAGAAGATGCCTAGTCATGGAAGTCATATAAATGCTAATTCTTCTGCCTGATTCTAGTGACGTCATTTTCTTATGCTTCAGGTTCTGATCACAGACCTCTCAGAGTTTTCCTGAGCAATTTGTAGTTTTACTTATTCTATATTTTGGTGCTTGGAATTTCTGTATGTACCAGGCAAGTGCTCCAGCACAGTAGTGTTTGGCCCCTTGTATTTTAAAATGAGGACTATCAGAAGGGAACGAGAGATAAAGTATTATTTATACATATCGGGCTGTCACTTTACAGTTCTAGTTCCAGTTCTCAAAACAGCCCAGCACACTCTGTACTGTTATTTGCTTCTTATCAACAAGGATCTACATTTTAAGTAATTTTCCCACTTCTACACAGAGAAAAGCAGGTCTGGGATGTGAAACCGTTTCTTTCTCCAACCTGGAGTGCACGGGGAGCTCCGCCTTCTAAGGGTCCCCGGCACCTGAACTGAATGTCCAGGCCTTTCTCTCCCCTGCTTATTTCTGCAGCTTAGCTACAGTTTTCCATGTTCTCTGCTTCTCTTGGAGCTTTTTCTTCCACAAAGTTGTCTCCTCTCCTCCTTTCTCTGGTTCCTGTTCCCTTGAAGTGCCAACGTTGTTCATCGGCTGTGTTTCTGAAATGGGTCTGTGAGCCTCGCTGGCAGCTCACACACTCTCCACCACACCCCCCTCCTCTGGATATGAATTATAACCACAGACCTGTAATAAGTCCAGAACAGAGGTGAGATGAGACCCAGACCTGGGATTATTTGTTAACTTAGCTCACAAGCAGAGTGCCCAGTTCTGAAAAGGACTGCACTTACTCCCTTAATTGGACTCGATAATTAAGGCCTGGATGCATGGCATCTCACGGAAATCTTTTCCTCAGGGCCCTCTGGTCCGTTTTATGGCTAAATCATCGGAGTGGTGCTAAATAATGAGCAGATCACTGGAGCGAGGCCTCGGAGCTGCATTTACCCATACCCCTCCTTTTCCCACCTTCGGCGTTATCACCATCACTATTTTTCATCTTTATCGTGCCCTTCTGCAGAGGCATTCAATAATGCACCCATTGTGCGAGTAATCTGAAATCCTTTTCGGCGAGCAATAGTATTTAGTAGTAATAAAACACTAATTTGTCTACCAAGTGACATATTTATAGGAGCTGTTTACTTTGACATATTTTTATTATTTCTACTCATTTGCTAAGTACTTTCCAATACATATTTATGAAGCACATGCCTTTCCCCAAACAGGACTGAAAAAATAAATCACATTGTTTCTTGTATTAGTAGCAGCAAGGCTTCTAAGTCCTAGTGCCCTGATTTCTGTTGCTTCTGGCAGGAGCCAGAAGAACTAATAGTGATTGAGCACCTACTGTGTGCCAGGCTCTCCGCGAAAGGCACTTTCCGTAAATCATCTGTTCCACTCCCCCGAGATAAGCATTTTACCAATAGGGAAAATGTAACTCTGTACAACATAGATTTCAACCAGTAAAACAAATGCACTATCTTCTCCGAGGAACTCTGCCAGAAAACGCCCAGTAGGGTATTGAACCTAGATCTTTCCTTGATTCCAAAGTCCCACTTCACCAGTAACAGACCACTCCAACATCTCAGGATAAAATACTCCATAAAATCAGTCAGGCATGGTGATGCACACCTTTAGTTCCAGTACTGGGGAGGCAAAGGCAGGCGGATCTGGACAGCCAGGGCTACACAGGGAAACCCTGTCTTGAAAAAACAAAAATAAAAAGCTCTGTAAAATCTAAGATATTCATGATAGCATTATTCCCTAAGAAGTCAGCTTTGTCCCCCAAAGCAGAATGAGTACAAGAACTGTGCCCATTCCAAGACTGGTGTGGGTGGTTTGAAAGAAAATGGCCCCTAAAGGGAGTAGCACTAATGGAAGGTGTGGCCTTGTTGCAGGAAGTGTGTCACTGTAGGGTGAGCTTTAAAGTCTCCTATGCTCAAGCTATACCCAGTGAGACAGACTACTTCCTGTGGTTTGTGAGTCAGGATATAAGAATTCTTAGCTTCTTCTCCAGCACCATGTGAGATATAAGATATATATAAGAATCCTCAGCTCCTTCTCTACCACCATGCCTACCTACATCCTGTCATGCTTCCCATTGTGACAATAATGAACTAAACCTCTGAACTAAATGTTCTCCTTTATAAGAATTGCTGTAGAGCCAGGCGGTGGTGGCACATGTCTTTAATTCCAGCACTCGGGAGTCAGAGACAGGTGGATCTCTGTGAGTTTGAGGCCAGCCTAAAACCTTGAAAAAAAAAAGTTGCTGTGCCAAGGTGTTTCTTCACAGCAATAGAAACCCTAAGACAGAAATTGGTGCTAGGAACTGGGGAATTGTTGTGATAGGCCAGTTCATGGTTTTGTTTTGTTTGGTTTTGTTTTTTTCTCAAGACAGGGTTTCTCTGTAGCTTTGGAGCCTGTCCTGGAATTCAATCTGGAGACCAGGCTGGCCTCAAACTCAGAGATCCACCTGTTTCTGCCTCCTGAGTACTGGGATTAAAGGCGTGTTTCACCACTGCCCAGCTGGACTATGTCTTTGTTTGGAATAGCATGGACTTTGGAAGTTTGGGTTAGGAAAGCAGTGGAATGCTTTAAGCATTCCTTAATGAACCATACAAGTAGAAGCATGGAAGACAGTGGTGCTAAGAGTTATTTGAACTGTAGGGCCTGGCTCAAGGGGTTTCAGAGGAGAAGAATATTAATATGTTGCCTAGAGATCATTCTTGTGATATTTTGGTGAAGCATATGACTGCCTTTTGCCCTTGTCCAAAGAGTCTGCCTGAGGCTAACGTGAAGAGTTTTGGATTAATTCTGTTGGCAGAGGAAAATCTCAAAACAGCTGAGGACAGACTCTGTTGTATAGTTATTAGTGGTAACACTAATGTAAAGATTTATAATGAAAAGGAGCAAGCTGATCTGGGTAAATTACAAAACGTAAAATTTGAGGAGAAAATAAACACTAGTAGGTGGAATGGGGTTAAGTCCTATGTTCAAGGAGATAACCAGATTAAGAAATGGAATAAAGGGAGTGATGACCTCAGGTCAAGATCCCACCCAGTCATGTTTCCAATTTTTTATTGTTTGTTTTGTTTTTCAAGACAGGGTTTCTCTGTAGCTTTGGAGCCTGTCCTGGGAACTCGCTCTACAGACCAGGCTGGCTTCAAACAGAAATCCACCTGTCTCTCCCTCCCAAGTGCTGGGATTAAAGGTGTGCACCACCATTACCCAGCTAAATTTCCAATTTGTGAAAAGGAATTAAAGAAAAACTTAGATCCCGGTGTAGTGGCGCAGGCCTTCCATCCTAGCACTCCAGAGTCAGAGACTGGCGGATCTCTAAGTTTGAGGCCAGCCTGATCTACAGAGAAAATTCCAGGACCGCCAAGCTTACACAGTGAAGGTAACCATCGCAAACAGAAAGCTGGTGAAGCTGTAACTGAAAGATCTCTGAGTTCAAGGCCAGCCTGGACTACAGATCTAGTTTCAGGACAGCCAAGCTTAGGCAGTGAAGGAAACCATCGAAAACAGAAAGTTGGTGAAAGTTGGGGCCATGTTCCAGCCCCAGTAAGCAGCACAACTTGACAACTTTGGCAACATGATTCTGCAGTTAAGGATAGAAGAAAGGGGCTATGGAATTTGCCTCTGTGACTGAGGCCAGGCATGTGTCAGGGGCATCCCTGAATGGAGGCCTAGAAAAGCCACTTTATGAAGCTGCTAAGTTGAAGCCTGGATTGCCTTGGAGATTTTAAGATGTTGGAGATGCCAGAATGATGGGACACCTGCGGAGGAGAGCTGCTAACAGGGAGTAAAACCAGCCCAAGAGAAAGAAGCTGGAAGGAGTTGGAGATCTGAAGAGTGTTTTGACATCAGATATGGAGATACAGAGTTTGGAGTTTGCCCAGCTGGCTTTCAGTCTTGCTTCGGTCCAGCATTTCCTCACTATGCTACCTTCCCCACATTTTGGAATGGTAATGTATATCCTGTGCCATTGTATGTTGGAAGTATATAATAGGCTTTCTTATTTTTATTTTATAGGGGATTATAGTTAAGCAATTAAATGAATCTCAGAAGAGACTTTGAACTTTGGACATTTACATGGTGCTGATACTGTGATAGACTATGGGGACTTTTGAATTTGGACTATGATTTAGCTAGAAGCCTTTGGGGAGCAGGGAGTAGGATGCAGTGGTTTGAAATAAAAATGGCCCCAAAGGGAGTGGCACTAATGGGAGGTGTCGCCTTGTTACAGAAGTGTGGCCTTGTTGAAGGAAGCATCACTGTGGAGTGAGCTTTGAAGTCTCCTATGTTCAAGCTACACCCAGTGAGACAGATCACTTTCTGTTGTCTGTGAGTCAAGAACTCTCAGCTCTTTCTCTAGCATCATGTCTGTCTGCATACTGCCTTGCTTCCAACCATGGCTATAATGAACTAACCTCCTGAACTGTAAGTGAATCACTCCAAATAAATGTTTTCCTTTATAGGAGTTGCTGTGGTTATGGTGTTTTTTCACAGCAATAGAAACACTAAGACAACTAGCTATATAAATTGTAAGCACTATGTGGCTACTTGGTCACAAATCCAAGATTCCATTCTTCTAGGCCAGTGGTCCTGTCTGACTGAGATTAAAGACATGTGCCACCACCATGCCTACCAGGACCAGAGCAACTCTTACGAAAGAAAACATTCATTTGTGGGCTTTCTAACAGTCCCAGAGGTTTATTTAGTCCATTATCATAATGGTGGGGAGCAAAGCAGTACACAGGCAGACATGGTGCTAGAGAAGTAGCTGAGGCGGACAGTGGTGGCACAGGCCTTTAATCCCAGCACTCGGGAGGCAGAGGCAGGCGAGTCTCTGTGAGTTTGAAACCAGCCTGGTCTAAAAGAGCTAGTTCCAGGACAGGCTCCAAAACTACAGTGAAACCCTGTCTCAAAAAACAAAAATAATAATAATAACAATAATAATAATGAAAGAAGAAAATTAAAAAATAAAAATAGAGAAGTAGCTGAGAGTTCTACATCTGGACCCACAGGCAGCAGGAAGAGAGAGGTACTGGGCTTGGCATGGGCTTTTGAAACTTCAAAGGCCACTCCCAGTGATACACTTCCTCCAACAAGGCCACATCTACTCCAACAAGGCCACCCCCCAATCCTTCTCAAGTAGTATCACTCCCTAATAACTAAGCATTCAAATATATGAGCCTATGGGGTCATTCTTATTTAAACCACCACAATATGTGTTGTGTGTGTGTGTGCACACATGAACAGTACAGATATATACATATTTATAGGGAGTAATGTACCTCGTTCTAATTCCAGCTGTACACATGACCAGCACAGAGAACTGGACAGCTGAAACTCTACCCAGACACCTCCATGCCAGAATACAGTGAAAGCCGGGCAGGCTAAGCATGGTGCATCTGAATCCCTTATCTCCTCCTGGCTCACATCTCAGGCATGCTCAGAGCCTGCTGTTTCTCATTCAGCTTTATTCCCCTCTAAGCCTTCAGCTCTCTTGTGCGCACACACGGTATCTGCCTTCTCTGGAGTGTTTGTCATTCCCTCTTCCCTGGGGGAAATCCGGACTAGCTGAGAAAGTGGATCTGTGATCTAGCTTTTTTATCGGTGAGCTCAGCTGAAAAGGGGTTGAGATGCATAGCCTCAGCTGTTGGGGCAAAATATGAAGGGGAATTTTGTTAAAATATTTACATATTTACAGCTGAAGGCAGCAGGAGGTTGAAAAAAGAAAGCCTGGCATCGAATGGATTCAAGTTTTGACTCCCGTACTGCCACTTAATGTCCTAAAACCTCAGTGAGTTCCATTTAGTCTGTAAGATGAAGTGATTGCAAGTGCCACTAAGCTTGTCCTAAGCCCACCATGAGTCGGGTGCTAAGCGCTGAGCATACACACAAGCCAGGATAGACTCGCCTACTGTCTAATCCGTCCCCTACTCCAGTCCATTTCTAATAGGACCACAGCAGGAAAGCTAAGCCTGAGCGTCAACTCCAGAGCTGTTTCTCGGTCGGTCTGAGCCCACCACCACCCCTTTCCCACTACTGAACTAGACACAGGGCAGGAGGCAGTTCTGCATCAGAGATACGTAACAGGTCAGCAGTCATTGGGAGGAAGCTCGAGTTCTCCTTGTTCTTCAAAGGACACAAAGGGATGATCCCTTTCCTGCCCGTAGATACTGTCATGTCTGGATTAATGTTCAGAGGGTACAGCCAGGTTTTAATAAGGGCAACAAGCTTGAAGGCAAAACCAACACAGAGAATATAGGACAGAGATAGAAAGGCTCTCGGTTTCTCCACATTGGGCCGTTGAGCCATTGCATCAACCTTGGCTTCACGTTATCAGGGATGAGTAATCTTCCTTATCACTGATGCCTCTCTAAGTGGGATTTCGTTACTTGCTATGGAAAGCAGCTTCAATAATACATAGATCTCCCTGCACCCCCACCTCCAGTCTCAGAAAGCTCAACTTCCTGACACAAGACCATCAAGCACAGCACCCAGTAGGTACTTCACATTTTGTCTAATTTCAAACAAACAATGACCTCCTTGTACTCATTCTCCATCCTTTATGCTTGCTTGTTTCTCTGTGTAACAGAGCCCTGGCTGTCCTGGAACTCACTTTGTAGACCAGGCTGGCCGTGAACTCACGGAGATTCACCTGCTTTTGCTTCTCTAGTGCTGGGATTAAAGGCGTGTGCCACCATGCCCAGCATATTTTCTTTATTACGTTTTTATTATATGTATGAGGGCATGCACGTACAGAGTTCAGAGGATGACTTGCAGGAGTCAATCCATTATGTGGGATTCAAGGATTGAACTCAGGTTGTCAGGCTTGGAGGCAAGCATCTCTATCTACTGAGCCATCTCACTGGCTCTAAATATCAGATTTTGTAACTCTGGTCCCGCTTCCTGTAGCTAAGACACAAGTAATTATACAACAGGCTCTCTAACCAGGCATGACCTTCTGTGAAAAATGTGGTCCGTAAACAATCCTGATCATTTCTTTACTCTGTCTTTTATTTTCCATTCCCTGGTACCATCCTCCCCTCTGAGCCAGAGTTACGACTCTCAGATAGATGGCCACAGTGTTGCTAACAGACAGGGGGTTATTTTATTCACTAAGACACAAGGCTGTGGTACAGCTGGCAGGACGAGAGGTGTAATTATACTGCATCTTAGAGCCACCAGCAATGAATTTCTGTATAAAAGACTAGATTTGCCATGTATTATTTATGCCAGCATCAATTTTCCCAGCTGGTTCTATTTACTGTGCAAATTCTCCTGTCTGTTTATGGGTTAGGCCACGGTTCAGCACCTCTAGTTACTCTATACTGAGGAAGAGCCCCACAGGGCGCCATGCATATGAAACAAGTGTCTGGTTCACTGGGAGCAGGTCATATCCTTCCTCCCTGGTAAATTATATCCCTGGGACAGCAGCGAGCCCATGTTCTCACCTATCAGGGTAATGGACGCAGGTGTGTGAAACCCAGTCGGCAAGCAGGGAAGAACTCATTCTCTGAGAGTCCCACCGCAGGAACTGAAAAACAACCTTCTTGGGGTAATCAGCTGGCTCTAGGGCTCAGGGGACTTCCTTTTTATATATTTTTAAGAGAGGGACATATAGAAAGAGCTTCATATTTCTGAGGTTGTTTCTACTGAGTAACTCAGAGACAAAGGAAGTCCCATCTTGCAGGTGGGAAAACAGAGACCCAAATAAATGGGGATGGGTGGGATGAAGGCTTCCTGGCTCAATTACTGTGTGATGGAAGTTGACACACGGGGCCAAGAAGCTATTCATCCAGTCACGACTGTGTTTCTTCAGAGATGCCCCAAGCTAGGCTGACCTCAACCCCCACTAGAGACAAATGGTGGACACAAAGTAAGAAAACTTGAGCCCATGATGGACTTCTAGGCCCATTCCCCCAGATCTCCACTGCCGCGTCCTCTGGCCAGTGGCTCTGTGAGATCCCACAGAGTGAAGCTGAGGAAACTGAAGCTTGTCTTCCGACAAGCCTGACACCTACACTGCCAGGTCCCGTGCGGACCAATCAACAGCGTCAGGTCTGTTTGGCAGGCAATTCTGGGCTCTGCTCCTCAGTCCCAAGGGTGCCAATGTCTATCACCTCCTGTAGACCTGTTGGCTGGAAGGAGAGATAGGAGAGAGGGAGAGATAGAATCAAGCAATCTAAGTGGTCAGCTTTTGCTTCAGGGTTGTGGCATCAAAGAATCCTTCAGCGAGATACCAGTGGGTGTGGAAACCACCCTCTCCAGGGCCCAAAATCCTTGGCATCCCCTGGGCTGGCTCACCTGGCGAGGAGACTTGGTCAGACACACTGTGCGTTGGCTACTACCTAATGTTCCAGCCCCTTCAAGGACATCCAGGAGAATTCGGGTACTGGGCACAAAGCTCCAGGAGCGTCCCAGAGCAGGTTTGAACCTCCTACCATCTCTGTCTCGAGTCAAGTGGTTGGTCACCTGCAGGAAGGGACGGAGATCCATGACGGCAGTGCAGAGGACACCTGCCCTACCGCTTCATTGTACAGACAAGAAATCTGAGATCTCTGACTCTCCCAGGTGGTATAATCTAGAGCTATACCAGGGCTCCTGATCCACACCCAGCTTCCTACAAAGTCCCAGTGCTTTGGGTCTGACACAAAGCCACGGGGCACCTTTAGTCATTCTTTCCTATAGAGGAGACATTGCCGGGTTTGGGCCGGCCAAAGGTATCCTGAGACCAGTGCACTCAATCCTTGGCATCTGGAGTGTGTCTGTTGGGGTGTGGGAGTCTACTTTGGGACTAATTTTTTTTTTCCCTTGGCGACTGCCCTGGAACTCACTCTGTAGATCAAGTAGGCTGGTCTCGAACTCACAGAGATCCACCTGTCTCTGCCTCCCAAGTGCTGGGATTAAAGGTGTGTGCCACCACCGCCCGTCTCTCTGGGACTAGTTTTAAGCAAGCCAGACACAGGTACTATGGTTCCTTCCCTATAGTCCATGCCAGAGACTGACAGCCATGTACCCACAAACATCCAGAAGCCCAGAAGCTAGGAGAGGAAGGTCCAGGACCTCGAACTTGAACAAAAGAGCAGGGAAACAGTCTTTCACACTGCCTGCAGGTACACAGATTAGTATAATATTTCCTCAAAAATGGGAGATGACCTATCTAGACATTTAAAACACATGTAGTTGAGTGTGGATTCATGTCCGTAGTTACAGTACCTCAGGACACTGTAGAAGGACTACTACTTCAATCTAGGAGTTTGAGGCCAGCCTGAGCAGCCTAGTGAGACACTGTGTCAAACACAGAAAGTAACAAGTAGCCCTGATTCAATAATTATACCCTTCTAACCCCATCACTTAGGAGGGAGAAGCAGGTGGATCTCTGTGAGTTCAAGGCCAGCCTGATCTACAAAGGGAGTTCCAAAACAGCCAGGGCTATGTAGAGAGAACCTATCTCAAAACAAAAAAGGCATGAAATACAATGTGCAGAGTGCTCTCTCTAAGGGCTGGAGCGTGGTCAGCAGCTAAGAGCACATGCTGCTCCTGCAGAGGACCAACTTCTGTTCTTGCACTGAGCCGCTTCCTGTCCTGATAGTCTCGCCTTCCTAGAGGTTATTACAGACAGATCTTTGCTGTTAGTTTTTTTCTTCCAAGCTCAGGAAGCAGTTTTTAAAGTCTGCATACTATTCATAAAAGATTAAAGAGCTAAATATAAGATTCAAGTTGTTATCAATCTCTACACCCGAGGAACCACACTGATAGTCTATCCTTGTAAAGTCTTTTTCTTTTGCATATATGCTTACAGTTTTAGACAATTTTTTTTAAGATTTTTATAGCTGGGCAGTGGTGGTACACTCCTTTCATCCCAGCACTTAGGAGACAGGAGTAGGTGGATCTCTGTGAGTTCGAGGCCAGGCTGGTCTACAGAGCGAGTTCCAAGACAGCCAGGGCTACGTAGAGAAACCCTGTCTTGAGAAATCAAAACCAAAAAATAACATCTCAAGGCCATTATTTTCTGTATTCTTACATAGATCCTTTTTTCTATTTGCATTATTGAATGAAATAAAATAAAAGGGAGGACATGACTGCTCCTAGGTATGGGGTGAGGAGGAGGTTTATTGTAGATAAAAGGGAGAAAGCAGCCAGAGGCATCTGGAAGGGTCCAGAGTGAACATGACCAGCAGACTGAGCAGGGCCATGTGAAGAGAGGGGGAGGGAAAGCAAGAAAGGAACCACTGACCAAGAGAGGCAGCCTGTGCCAAGAGACTGGCGAAGCCAAAATGGCTGAGTCATATAGGGTCCAGACAAGCTGAGGGAAGGGACAGACAGCCCAGGCCCCGGGCTGGAGAGTTCAAGGTAGGGGGCAGGGTATGCCAGCCAGGAGAACCCTGTAACAGGTAGGGACTGAGGGATGCTGGGAGAACCTGGCAGCCAGAATTTGCTTTGATATGTTAGGCATCTTATCCATTTGTTCCAGGTTTGAGACTAAACAATTATCATCTTTTTCTGTTTTGTTTTATTGAGACAGGATTTCATTATGTATCCCAAAATATTATTGAATTTGAGATCCTCCTGCCACAGCCTCTGAGTTCAAAGAGCAAAGCATGTGTCACTGTACCTTGTTCTTTATGCAGATTCTTTTATTTTTTAAGTATTTATTTATTATGTATACAATATTCTGTCTGTATATATGCCTGCAGGCCAGAAGAGGGCATCAGACCTCATTACAGATGGTTGTGAGCTACCATGTGGTTGCCGGGAATTGAACTCAGGGCCTTTGGAAGAGTAGGCAATGCTCTTACCACTGAGACATCTCTCCAGCCCATATGCAGATTCTTTACGATGGCCATTTTTAAGGAAGGCATCAGGGCATGTGCCTGCAATCCCAGTACTGGAGGCTGAGACAGGAGGAGTCTATGAGTTCAAGGCTGGCCTGGGCTACAAGGTGAAACCCTGTTAAAAACAAACATACTTGATTTGCCAAAATAATTCTTGGGCCAGATTTGGCCTGTGGTCTACAGTTTGCCAAACTCTTCTATCCTATAATGATTTTCCCAATTCCTAATCATAGAGTCTTTAAGTAATTACTGCTTTTATTCTGTAATAAAATTATAATACTAATTGTGGGGGGTAACACCTGTAATTCCAACACTTGGGAAGGGGAGGCAGAAGGTTCAGAAGTTCAAGGCCAGCCTCAGATAATGAGTTCAAAGACAGCATAGGCAACATAGGACTTTCTTCAAAAGAAAAGAAACACTTTTATCATGAAAGGGACCCAAGGGGTTTGTGGGGGAGAATGGGGAGGGGGGAAGGGAGTGCTGGGGGATGGGCTGGAGAGATGGCTCAACAGTTAAGAGCACTCACTGGCTGCTCTTCTAGAGGACCCAGGTTCAATTTCTAGAACCTACATGGCAGCTCACAATTATCTGTAACTCCTGTTCCAGGGGCTTTGACACCTTCACACCAATGCATATAAAATAAATTTAAATTAAAAAAATGGGGGGAGGCCTAAAAGATCTGCCCTGCTGATTACATCACATCTCATGGATTTCTTCAGCCCCTTTCCTACCATTCAATAGCTAAACAAAATGATTTGAGCCCCTCAAAACAAAACAAGGCACAAAAGAAAAACCTAAGAGTAAACACTTTTTTAAAATAAAGATTTGTCATTATTATTTTGTTTTTAAAGTGTGTGGGTGTTTTGTCTGCATGTATGTCTATTCACCACATGCATGCCTTGTACCCATGAAGGCCAGAAGAGGGTGTTAGATCCTCGGAGACTGGAGCTACAGAGGGTTGTAAGCTGCCATGTTTGTGCTGGGAATCGAACCCAGGTCCTCTAAAAGAAAGGCCAGTGTTCTTAACAGTTTGTCCACTCTGCCTTTATCGCATTTATCTATCTATCCATCTAGCCGTTCATCTATTTGTTTATTCATTTGTTTGTTTATTTATTTATTGTTTTTTTGAGACAAGGTTTCTCTGTGTAGTCCTAGCTGTCCTAGAACTCACTCTGTAGACCAGGCTAGCCTTGAACTCAGAGCCATCTGCCTCTACCTCCCAGATTAAAGGTGTACGCCACCACCACCCAGCTTATATTTTAAAATTATGTGTATGTTGGTAGTGCTGATGCCAGTGGTGGCCAGTGGTGGTCAGATTCCCTTGGAGCTAGAGTTGTGAGCCACCCAATGTGCCTGGGACTGGAAACTTAACAGGGTAAGGAGACAGGACATCCTAGAGAGAGAAAGTTCACTCTTTAGATTTACTTCAATAAATACAATTTAGAACGGAGCTGGAAAGATGGCTCAGCAGGTAAAAGTGCTTTCCTGGAAACTCTGGATGCCCCAAGTGTGATCCTAGTACCATGTAAAAACGCTAGTGGTTTGCATCTGTAATCCCAGTCCTGGCACCCTACAGAGACCGTTAGAAGCAGAGACAAGGACAATCAGTCAGACCAGAAGTGAAATGGCAGAGATAAGATTCGTCTCAAAACCAAGGTGGAAGGAGAGAACTGACTCCTAAAAATTGTCCTCTGACCTCCACATGTGTGCCGCGGCACACACATGCCTGCCCTCTTCTGAGCATGAACACATATACACCAATAACAATGAAATAGATAATAGAAGCACAGAACAAGAGCCAGGTGGTGGTGGCGCATGCCTTTAATCCCAGCAGGAGAAAGCAGAGGCAGGTAGATCTCTGAGTTTGCAGCTAGCCTAGTCTACAGAATGAGTTTCAGGATAGCCAAGGCTATACAAAGAAATCCTGTCTTGAAAAACCAATCAACCAACCAACCAACCAAACAACCAAACAAAAAGACCCCCAAAACAAGATAGTCCCTAGTCAAAACCCCTCTTTGGCCTGTGGAAGCTGAGCTCTGTGCTCTGGCCTCTGCCTTAAGGACTATTATAGTTTCAAGCTGACACTTAAGAGAAACAGAAAGCTAGCTACACCTAGAAACTACGTTCATAGGAAAAGTCTCCTTACCACCACTGCCACACCCAGGTCCCGGGCCAGGATCTTGAGCTCTCGGGCCAGCTGCATCATCAAGGCCAGGCCTGGGGGAGGAGCAAACAAGAGGGGCAGCAAGGGCAAAAGGCCAGGGCAGGGAGGTAAAGTCTTCACCCTGTCCCCAGGTTCCCCCTCGCTACTTACCTTCCCTCTGCTGACCTCCCAGAAGTGGGGCAACCACTGCAGTGACAGAATCCACAATCACTACCTTCACAGTGCCTGAAGAAGCTGTCGCCTGCAGGGATGGGAAAAGCAGTGGTGGACCAGTGACCTCTAGGGGACGCCGGGGGCAAGTGCCTCTACTAGATGATGAAGGCCAGTGAGATGGCTCAGCAGATAAAGGTGATTGCTGCACAAGCCTGGCAGATAGAGTTTGATCCCTGGAACCCAAGTAAAGACGGAAGGAGAGAACCAACTCCACAGAGTTGTCCTCTCTGATCCCCACCCCCTATACACACACAGGGTGGCATGCATGTACTCACAGTTGTGCATGTGTGTACATACACACACAACTGAAAAAATGAAGTTTAATCCTCACATTTTTTTTTAAAAGTCAGTCATAAACAACCTTTCCTACCCAAAATACAGCTGTACAGGCCTCACTGAAGCACCTCCCCGGCCCATTCAAAAGCATAATAGACTCCACTGAGGACTTAGAAGACAGGGGTGGCATAAGCCACAGGCCACTACAAAATCTCACTCAGGAGCCCATGCAGATTCCAGTGGCAATCTCACACCCAGCCTGTTAGCCCCTTCTCCTCTTCAGAATCCCCTCACTGCTGCTCAGTTTCACTTCAAATCCCCAGGATTTGCTTTATTTGCTGAAGAGTTAGCTCTCCACTAAGGAACCCAGGGTCTGGGGCATGCTGGGAAAGCACTCTACCTGAGCTACATCCTCAGCCCCTTAGTCTTATTCACATTTCCATCTCCTAGATTTTACTCCTAAGCCCTCCTCTCCCATAGCTACCATGGTTCCAAATAAAGGCAACTGTTTCAACTGGGCTATGGTGGTGCACATCTTTAATCCCAGCACTGGGAGGGAGGGGGCGTGCACAAGCCTGGTCTACAGAGCGAGTTCCAGGACGGCCAGGGCTACACAGAGAAACCCTGTCTCAAAAAACAAACAAAGGCAGTTGTTTCTCTAAGAGCCAGATGCCATTTCTCATACCATAATCTGGTGTCTTTACACACGTGAGCATGATCCTAGCATCTGTAGATCTAAGCTGTCTTCCATGCTTCCTTTCTTCTTCTCTCCCTTACTTCTCAGATCCTGATTCTGCTACATGTGTTGTTTCCACTGCCCATTGGCCAAACCTTGGCTATTTGGCATTTCTGCTCTGCCTTTTATGTCTCAATTCCAGCCTGGAACTTCCAGCCTCTGACTCTTAGCCTGTTACCAATGCGTCTAAGAGAGGACGGCAGAAATGTGAGAAGTTAAAACCAACCAGCTTGGGGTTAAAGGGATGGCTCAGCGGTTGGAAGCACTGGTTGCTTTTCCAGAGGACCAGGGTCCAGTTCCCAGCACCCACATGGCAGCTCACAACTGTCTGTAACTCTTATTCCAGGGGATCCAACACCTTCACACAGATATAGATGCAGGCAGAACATCAATGTACGTAAAATACAAATAAGTAAAACAAACAAACAAAAACAACCATCTTAGGCACTTCTTAGTCCTATCCAGCTAAATGGCAGAGCAAGCCCTTTGCTGCTTTTGCCAAGGATCTGGGTTTGATTCCAGCAGCCTCAAGATGGCTCATAACTTTCTGTAACTAAGTTCCAGGGGAATTAAATATCCTCTTCTTGCCTCCAAGGACACCAGACAAGCACGCCATGGATATACATTCATACACACTAAATACAATTTTAAAAACTTTAAAAAAAAAGTCAAGTGCTATTCTAAATCTCCTTCTCCCTTCCTTATAAACATTGGTCTGAACATGTTCAGGTACTGGGTAAAAATCTCCTGACATCAGTGAGGATGGGCCCAGCCCCCAATTCAAGATACATATAGAGATGATTTGCTTTTGGCTAACTATGGCTGGGGGGATACCTCACTGGCAGCGTCTGCCTAACGTGTATAGGCCTGGATCAGATCCCTAATCCAAAAAAAACAAAATTATTTATTTATTTGTGTGTGTGTGTGTGTGCACATGTAGTCATGACACGGCACTTGGAGTCAAGGGATAACTTGCAGAAGTTAGTTCTTTCCTTCCACCACGTGGATCCTGAGAATCAAACTTGGGCTGTAAGGATTGGCAGCAAGGGCCTTTATCCATGAACCTTCCTCACCAGATCATCACAACTGAAAAACCAAACCTGGATTGGCCAGTGGAGGCGCACGTCTTTAATCCCAGCACTCGGGAGGCAGAGGCAGAGGCAGTTGGATCTGTGAGCTCAAGGCCAGACTGCTCTACAGTTCCAGAACATCCAGGGCTACACTGAGAAACCGTCTTGAAAAACCGAAAAACCAAACCAACCAAAACAAAAACCAAACTAACCTGGCTAACTAAATGTAAGAAGACTTGGATAAAGGCCCTTGCTGCTAATCCTTACAGCCCACGTTCGAGTCTCAGGATCCACATGGTGGAAGAACTAACTTCTGTAAGTTATTCACTGATTCCAAGTGTTGTGTTATGAATATATGTTCACATGCACACACATACACACAAATAAATACATTAATAATTTTTTTTCTTTTTCGTGACACTAGGGATCTAATCTGCTAGTGGTCCTAGAGTAGTAAGCTTTTTTTTCTTTTTTTGTTGGGTTTTTCAAGACAAGGTTTCTCTGTGTAGCCCTGGCTGTCCTGGAACTCACTCTGTAGACCAGGCTGGCTTCGAACTCAGAGATCCATCTGCCTCTGCCTCCCAATTTCTGGGATTAAAGGTGTGTGTCACCCCTGTCCAGCAGCGTTTTCGTCTTAATAAATGGGAAGAGATGATAAAAAAAATCATCTATCGCTCACTTGCTTGAATATGGAGCACATGTAGCTGTGGACAGAATGCTTGGGGCTACATCAGTCACTTGCAATTTTGAGGCAAAGAGCTGAAGAATCAGACACAGGACTCAATGCCAGCCTCTAGTCTCACTAAAGACAATCAGACTTCTCAAGAGTCAAGTCTCCTAGCCAGATGTGCTGAAGCATACCCTTAATCTCAGCACTCAAGAGACAGGGCAGGGGGATCTCTAAATTTCCAACTAGGCAGGCTACATAGCAAGACCACCACCACCACCACACACACACATAGTTTCCTAACTGATTTCAGTGAGTAATGCAGAGGTGAAGACTATATAATCCTCTAGTCAAGGAGCTCACTGTTGTACAGGGTGGTGAGCCTGTAAACAATGAAGCAGATGAATTATGAATTAAGCAGCAAGGAATTCCACCTGGGGCACGGGCAGGCAGGGCTGGAGGGAGGGGGGTGGCAAACACAGCTGGGGCTGTTACACTGGACACAAGTATTCCAAGCAGAGTCGGTGGTAGGACACCTGCCTCGATACTGACAACACCTGGCCAGCTGGGTAAAGTAGAAACAGGCAGATCCACAGGCTCACCTGCTGGGCCATGGCGCCCCGAAGGTCCTGCAGCATATCCAGCATCCTGAAGATGTCAAATGCATGCACCACCTGTATCCTCTGGAGAGCACCTGCCTGCGGGGTGGGAAAGAGAAGCAGGGACTTGCGACAAAGAGTAATCATAAAGCTGAGAAGGCAAAGAGGCACTTAGACACAGTGCTGGCAGCCAGAATGGCAAATGGGTTTTGCCTAATGGGCTGGATCTTACAGTGGTGATACCTGGGCACTGAGCTGTAGGACATTCAGAATTCAGCGGGAAGGACAGATATGATTGATTAGTGATGCCTGCCCTGGCAAGAAATGGGCTGGAAACACAGATGCAGGACTTTGCTGGCTCTGATTTATGGTATTCGAGGACTAGAAAGTTCCTGGAGAATCAGTGTGGGTGGCATCCAAGCTGGGATGATGACATTAACACGGCAGCTCTAGGAGAGCAGAGGACTCTCCAGTTTCAAAGCAAGACATGATGATTCTTACAGATGGTGTATTTTCTTACAATGTAAAGAGTCATGGAGTCTTCTAGTATCAGGATTTTAAAGGAACCCAGCCATCTTGCCCCCTACCTGTTTCTCCTCGTCTTGGGTTCTAGCCTGTAGTAGCTGGAGGAGGCGTGACGCTGTCATCCCTCCATTGGAATCAACATACAGTACATTCTGCTGCAGGCTGTGGGCCACATTTGCAGCCACACAGAGACATACCTTCAAAGACAAGATGGGGCGCTGGGTAAACCTTGGTAAAGAAGGAAGATCACAAGGCAGCTTCCCCACCATAGCCTGCCCAGATTCCAACAACATACATTGGCCAAGGCCATGTCCATTCTCAGTACCCATCTGGTCTGTTCTGACCTTGCAACCCACAGGGACATCTGCAAGAACTCCCCAAGGAATCCAGGACAATGCACCCACCTCCCCCAACCCTCCCTGTTGCTTGTCCCAAGGGTACCTGGGTTTTCCCGCTACCTGGGCCGCCCGCAATTTCAGTCACCTCCCCAGTATAGAGGCCAGCATCAAGTAGTTTGTCCAGGCTGATGGTGGAAGAGGAAAGAACGGGGATGGGCAGAGAGAGGAGGGAAGAAACTATTAAATCTGCAGATAAATTTGGGAAGTAAATTGGGCATGGTGACAGATGCCTTTAATCCCAACATCAGGGAGGCAAAGGCAAGCCTCTGTGAGGTCAGGGGCCACACGAGACCCTGACTTAAAAAAAAAAAAGAAAGAAAAAGAAAGGAAAAAAACATATTTGGGGAGATAGCTTAATGGTAGAGTACTTGCTTATCACATGCAAAGCCTGAGTTTGATCTCTAGTACTGGGGGAGGTGGTCGGGGAAAGTTGGCATTCACTAATGTAAAATCTTGTAACCTATGAATACGGAAAGTCTTTACATTTATTTGGGTCACCTCTGATCTTCTTTATTGGCATTTTTCATTTTCAGCATACAAATTCTACGGGCTTTGTCAGACTTAGACCCACGTATTTCATTTCCTTAGATGCGACAGCAAATGGCATTGTGTTTTTAATTTCAGTTTTCACATGTTCATTGTGAGTGCAGAGAAATGCAATTGATTTTTATGTGTTGATCTTGTATCCCCAGACCTTGCTAAACTCGATTATTAATTCTGGGAGTGTGTAATTATTTTTTATTTGCTTGTTTTTGTCTGCCTCCCTCATCTGGTAGGAGCACCCCGGGGGCAAAGACTGGGTCTTTATCCCTGTTGTGTCTCCAAGTATTAGCACAGAGCCGAACACCCTGAAGGCACACAGTAAATGTTACTGAAGAAATGAACAGTGAGCGGCTTGACTGTCAAAACTTTGGCTGTGGAAACCTCGGGATGAACCTCAAAACAAGGCCACTTCCTAAGCCCAGTTCTGCCCCTGAACCACCTGGAACAGGTTACTACCCTCCATGTGCTGCCCAGGACAGGGGCTGAAGTTTCTGTGTTGCAGCGTGGACCAATGCCTGACTGTCATGCACCGCCCTTCCTAACTCGGCAATAGTCGCAGACTGCAGGCTTCTGAAGAGGTTCTTGATGACCAACCATGACCTTCGAGCCGATGACAAGCAGTCCACCTGTTTTAACGCCAGGGACTGCAGGTTCCTGCCAGTCAAAATCTGGTCCTTACTCCAGCCCCGTGGCTTCTTGGAATAACTGCGCACACTCTGTTTAATAAGCCTCTACTTAAGAGGTCTCCAGCCTGTTCCGGAATCCCATGCTTCCCGAGACACCGGAAGCCCAGGCCCATCACTGCAGCTCCTCTCAGTGTCTTCTTCCAGGGTGGGTCCTGGGTCAACAGCATCAGCAACACAACTGGAGACTCTGGAGGTAGATCCTGCTTCTGAACAGAGTTTAAGAACTCCACTCAGGTAGGGGTTGGCACGATGGCTTGGTCAATAATACACTAAGTTTGAGTCAAAGAACCTACTTAAAAAAGCTGGGTGTGAGGCCTGGAGAGGGGGCTGAGCATCTGGCTCACAACCCCGCAGGACATCTGACACCCCTGGTCCCTACAAGTCCCTGCATGCAGGCGCACACACTCACACGGATACCTATACATAGTTATTACACTAAAATAACCTTTAAAAAAAAGCCAGCTGTGGTGGTGTACATTTATCTTTTAAATTTTATTTATTTATTTATTTTTGGTTTTTCAAGGCAGGGTTTCTCTGTGCAGCTATGGCTATCCTGGAACTCACTCTGTAGACTAGGCTGGCCTTGAAGTCACAGAGATCCACTGACCTTGGCCTCTCAAGTGCTAGGATTAAAAGCATGCACCATCATGCCCAGCTAAAATAAAATCTTTTTTAAAAAATATTTGTATGGTTTATTTGACTTTATTCTATGTGCATTGGTGTGAAGGTGTCAGATCCCCTGCAACTGGATCTTCAGACAGTTGTGAGCTGCCATGTGGATGCTGGGAATTGAACCCGGGTCCTCTGGAAGAGCAGTCAGTGCTCTTAACCACTGAGCCATCTCTCCAGCCCCTAAAATAAAATCTTAAAAAAAAAAAAATCTACCACATACTGAACTACAAGGCTCCACCTGTACGACATACTCCCAAACCTGCATCCTAGACATTTCCCACTCTGTTTCTATCCCTGGCTCCTCCCACGCTTCTGGAGCGGAGCGCCCTACTGTTATGTCCCCATTACCTCATAGTGCATGAATATATGTGAAGGGACTCCGACCCAGGGCTGCCTAAATGCAGGGGTTTCTCCCCACCTTTCCCACTGAACGTCCCATCAGTTACTCTTCCAGTCGTTCAGAAAGCTTGCCTTCTGTTTCGTGAAGACCCTATTCCAACAGAGATGAACAGACAGAAGCTCTAGCTTGCAAGGCCTAACCAATCTCCCCCATCGACAGATCTCCCACGGTGTGCCACATGCTCTAGCCCTGCAAAGATTTGCATCGCGCCTCAGCACTCCGAGACCCACAACAAGGGCTCTGTTTAACAGTTTGATAAGATGCTGATGATTCTATTATGATAATAACGATTAACACACATTTTACTAACTTTGACTTACTTCCAGAGTTTCAAAGTTACATCCAGTATGTAGGCATGGCACATTGTAGGGAAGTCTGAAAACCTAGCAAATCCCATTTTCACACCTACCCCATCTGATAGTAAGTCTCTTGTCACATCTCTCTTTCAACATGTCTTCCACTGTCACAAACCCTGGATCAGTTCCACACGGCCCATACCAGTACCACCAGATTCCTGCTTGACCTCTTTGGGCTGGCCCGTCCATCCTACACATCTCTGCTCCATGGCCTACAGATATCACAGTGGCCTCTCACCTCCAGGCATCCATCAGAACAGTCCAGGCATAATTAAGTTCTTAGACATGACCTCCAGTGCCCAATCTACCATCTAGTAGCTGCAGGATCTCGAGCTGGTCCCTGAACCCGAATTCCCATTTCTTCACATACACATCAATGATTTCAAGGGCTGTGAACTCTCATTAGGGGTTGTGAAGGACAAATGAAATGCATGCCACGCTGAGCAGTGGTGGCGCACGCCTTTAATCCCAGCACTCGGGAGTTCGAGGCCAGCCTGGTCTACAGAGTGAGTTCCAGGACACCCTGTTTCGAACCCCCCCCCAAAAAAAAAGGAAAGAAAGAAAGAAAAGAAAAGAAAATGCATGCACGAAATGCTGAACACAATGTTAGAGTCAAGGTGAGCTTGTGGCTGTGGTCTGCCAATGCCAAGGCTACCTGTGCCACCCTGAGCCCCCACCCCGTGACGACTGCTACTGCAATCCTGCCAGTGTACCTTCTCACTGTTCCTTCTGTGGATGCCAGTTTTATAAGTTCCCCGGGCTCCAAAGCCAGTGTGCCTCCTTGGGGCACTCACAAGTCTCCCGTATACACTAACCACCATACTCAAGAGCAGGAGCCTTGCCTCACTCCTCACTCAGCATCTGCATGTGCCTGGCACCCAGTAGGAACCCAGCCAATGTTTGATGGATTACAAACACAGACCCCCAACCAGCGAGAGCAAGCACCAGACTATGCGGACCTTGCCAAGAGAATGTGTTATGGAAACAGCAAGGGCCAGACCAATCCAAAGACCTTTGTGATGGCAGTGTTATTCATCAAACTCCGCACAAACAGGCCAGGAGAGAGGTCAGGCTCACTTGGCTAGAAAATGCCAGTTGTCTTCCAATTCTTTCCCAACCCGAACAACAGAGCACAACGTAACTGCTCTTTCCAGAGAGTGCGCACGTTCCCAGCTGCTGCCTCCTATGGCAAAGGCATCAGGCTCTGGATTATATATCCCTGAGCTCACCTCTGCTGGCCCCTCCTCTTAGGCTAACCACAAGGGAGGTCAACAGTTTCTAACATCTATAGCCTATGGCAGGGGTTCTCAATCTGTGGGTCCTGACTCCTCTGGGATATCAAACAATCCTTTCACAGAGGTCACATATCAGATATTCACATTACAATTTATAACAGTAGCAAACTTACAGTTATGAAGTAGCTATGAAAATAATTTTATGGTTGGGGGTCACCACACCGTTAGGAACTGTATTAAAGGGTCAGACCTTAGGTGCAGACTCCCAGGAAATCTCAATCCTGCCCTGATCTCACTTGCCTTACCCCGAAGTATCAGGGACTCTACTGAAAAATGGGATATTAGTGACATCTTGTGTCATAGGACAGTGGCTCTTCACTGGGAAAAGTTGGCTCCCAGGAGATACTGAGTCATATCTGGAGACATTTTTGATTGTTAAAACTAGGTGCAGGAGAAGTGATCTTGGCATCTGGTGGGCAGAGCTCAGGGATATTGCTAAATGTCTCTCAATGCACAAGATATCCCTACCCCAGCAAATAATTACTTGGCCCCAAGCATCAATAGTGCTGAGGCTAAGGAAAAAGAACTCCGGACTGCCCTCACCAGCCCTGCCCTTTGTAGTCTCAGCATGAGAAGCTTGGCTTTCATCTTCTTGCCCAGGTAAGCATACAAACCTCCCAATGCCGGTAGACAAGATGGCAGTGGAAGTCTTCAGTTCCTCATAGAGGTCTGCTCCATTTAATGGGAAAGCCGAGAACTGCGCCAGCAATACCCTCCTTAGGGCAACCAGGGCCTGCCAATAGAGTGGACACTCAGGCTCCAGGACGCCAGACTGCCCAGCAACCAGCATGCCCAGCAGAGCAATTCCCCCGCCTCCTTTGGAAACTTTGGGGAACTCTGATCCTGCAGCTTGGGGACCTGCCTTCTAGAAGAAGGCGTTGGGATGGAGCTTGCACATCGTGAGCTCACCTTGTAGGACAAGCTACACTTCTGGGCTACCTCCTCCAGGTTAGCAGCCGCCAGGTCCGCCACTGGAAAGAGACCAAGCGCAACTGATTAGCAACAAGAAAGGTTTAGCCTTGCCACGCTTGCCTTTTCCTCTGTTGGGAAATAGCGTTAATGTCTTTTTTGTTTGTTTTTGTTTTTCGAGACAGGGTTTCTCTGAAGCCTTTGGAGCTTGTAACTTGGAACTAGCTCTTTTAGACCAGGCTGGCTTCGAACTCACAGAGATCCGCCTGCCGCTGCCTCCCAAGTGCTGGGATTAGAGGCGTGCGCCACCACCGCCCAGTTTAGTCTACTCCCAATCTCAAGCACGCAGGCCCTGATGCAGGACCCGGCGAGGAGCCCAGCACACAGTAAAGTCCTGTTTCTGGCTTGGTTCTTGCGAACCCAGCCTCCCTAGGAGTTCAGAGTGTGGCCTCCTGTAAAAGCGAAGCGCCCCGCACGTGTGCCAAGGCCGTGGCGCCAACCCCTGCGGTCGTGCCCACGTTGTGTGCTGGGTCACCTGTCTTGATCCTTCGGCCCCTCAGAAGCTGGACGATCTCCTCGGTGAGGCCCGGGCATAGACCTGCCCTGAGCACGCCCATGTTCCCTGCAAATGCCGGACGCCCCGGGGGCTGTTTGTCACGTGGGCTCCCGCCGAGCCCCCCCCCCCCCCCGCACACACTCTGGCGTCCCTCGGTTCCACTTCTGGAAAGGGTCCCGAGCGCCTGTGCGGGAGGAGGGAGCGGGAAGAGGATGTTGGTCGGGGTGAGGGACTCCAGCGACCTGGGCCCGCCCCCTCCCAGCGGACGCTTCCGGGTTCTGCGTCTGGAGCGTCTTCTGTGGCCCAAGCCTGCAGCGCCATCTGCCGACCAAGCGGGAAAACGCGGCGGCCTTGTGACCGCGCCAGCCACCTGCCAGCCTCAGAGCCGCGCGCGCGCGCACGCACGCACGCACGCACACACACACACACACACACACACACACACACACACACACACTCTGGCTCCCCCCCCATCGCTCTCTCCCCTTGCTTCCTCACCCCACCACTTCCTGTGAGTCCCCTGTGTACTAGCCACCATTCGCAACGCTAGGGACACTCTCACCCTACCTATTGAGTGAAGCGCACCTGCCTTCTAGCAGGATTCATGGGAGACGATGAGAAGGAATCAATTCTTATCATTTCAGATTGTATGATCCCGCGTAGTTCACAGACAGCACCTGTGCCCCTGGAGTTTCTAAAACAAAAGAAACTGTCTTAAGTTTTATCTTGTGTATATAGGAGTTTTGCCTGCATGAATGTCTGTGTACCCCTTGCATGACTGGCCCAAGGAGGCCAAAAGAAGGGATCAGATTCCCTTGGACTGGAGTTACAGATGGTTGTAAGCCATGGTGTGGGTGCTGGGATGTGAACCCTGATGCTCCAGAAGAGCAACCAGTGCTCCGAACTGCTAGGTCATTTCTCTAGTCCCATATTTTATGACGGTTTTTATTTTTTGAACCAGGGTTTCTCTGTGTAACCCTGGCTGCCTTGGAACTCACTCTGTAGACCAGGCTGGCCGTAAACTCAGAGATCTGCCTGCTTCTTCCTCCACCTTCTGAGTGTTGAGATTAAAGGCATACACCACCTGGCATTTTCCAAAGATTTTAGTGGGAGTAGGGGAATGCTTGATTATTTAGAACATATAAAATAAAGTTTACTATTTTGAAATGTTCTTTCTATATCCAGTGGAAAAAATAAGGCAGTTTCACAAACCTATGAGTGAGGGTTCTGTCTCTCTCTGTATTTTGTAGCTGAAGGAATTGGGACTCAGCAAGACTTTTATTCTCTGAGTTACACAGCCAGTAAGCACAGAACTGAATTTCAAGTCCACATCTAACAGCAAAGTCAGCGCTATTGAACTTGCTTTCTTCCTTCCCCAGAAGTTGTGGGTGCATTCTTTTTCTTTTTCTTTTCTTTTCTTTTTTTTTTTTTTTTTTTGTTATTTGAGACAGGGTTTGTCTATATAGCCCCAGCTGTCCTGGAACTCTCTCTGCAGACCTGGCTGTCCTCAAACTCAAAGGTCCACTTGCCTCTGCCTCCCAAGTGCTGGAATTAAAGGTGTGCGCCACCACCACCTGGCTGCAGATGTGCTTTCTACCTGCACTCGCGCTCTCTCCATAGCAGAGAAGTCTGGCCCATTTTTAGAAATATTTCCCCATGCTCACCATTGTCTCTCAGTCTTTTAAGGTGTTTGGAATTCTAGCATTAAAACCAGCTACTCTGTGAGCTACAACCCACAGTAAGCTTTCACTGTGCCTAGGCTACTGGCCACAGTGGTATTTAATGCTTAGATACCAGGAGAAAGAGCCTTAGCAAGGGTAGGCAAAATCTTCCTCTTCAAAGGCTCAGCCCAGGTGGTGTTTCTCTGTTACTAACCTGTTCCTTCTTCCAGGACAGCTCTAAAGGGCACAGGTGTTAAAGCCTTTTGAAGTCTTCAGAGGACAGAGAGACTGTGGCCAGAGGGGCTGTGTGAGAGCTGGAAGGGGCTGTGAAGTTTGTTTCCTGGCTCTACCCCGCCCCTAACACAGACTTTTGGTCTGTCCAGCTGCACAGGAAACCTCACATCAAGGGGAGGCTGGCCCCTAATTGTTACACTCTGTGATGATTGTGAAGTCAGCTCACAGCACACCCACCCCACCCGAACTAAGGGTGGGACCTTTGCCTCAGTTTCTCTCTGCTTCCTGTCAGCTGGTTGTCCTGCACGGTGGTGACAGCTCTGATCCCACCCACAGCAGATGGCAACAGAGGTGTTCTGTAAAGTGGGAGGTGGGGAGAAGGCTGCACAGAAGAAGAAGGAAACACTCAACGTTACAAATGTGGTTGATAAACTGCCGAAGCCCTGTCCAAACCCCAAGTTTACTAACCGGTCCATGGCTACCAAAGGCCTCCCGCTCTCCTCAAGACGCAACTTGGTCAACTACTTAGAGGAAGACACCTCCAATGTCATGTAAGATACAATTCTGGGTCCTCCTTTCGAAGGCTGGGGGAGCTTTGCAGCCCACTCTGGGGTCCCTGGGAAGAACAAGACAGCAGGTTCTCCAGGCATCCCCTGAGCCCTGCGTCAGTTCTGAGTGCATGTGCATTGCCCGCTCTAGGAGACCCTTCTGGATCAGTCAGTTACAGTTTCCTTGTTCTTGTAGGTGCTCGGCACCTGCACTCTCCCATTCCAGGCTTCTCTCCTTCACTTCTCCCACTTTGCTGTCCTTGCCTACCCTCCAGCTGAAGGTCACTGGTCCTCGTAGTAAGTCCGGGTTCCCTCTGCTTCATACCACAAAATTCTTTCCCTCTCTGAGAAATATGACCCAGTGTTAAGTTGGGAATGCGAAGCTGGGAAGCATAATCTCTGCCTTCAAAGAACATGAGGCCTAGTCCGAGCCGTCTTGGTTGTGGGGACATCAGGCAATAAAGAGGGTGGTACAGCACAGCCTGGTAAATGCTCTCATAGGGCACCTTGTGAAACCTGAGGGGTATAGCTTAGGACAAGGTGCAGGGAAGAGAGACCTCTTAGAGGAGGTGATGTTTGAGGAAGATCTCCAGGGAAGGGGTTTTCAAGGTGATGACTGAGGAAATGGCACAGTTTCAACCATGGGGACCCATGAACGGAGCCCTGGGATTCGTTTAAGGCTCTGCTGTCACTGTCTTGAGCCACCATGTGGGTGCTGGGAATTGAACTCAGGTCCTCTACAAGAGCAACCAGTGCTCTTACAGTGCTCTTAACCACTGGGCCATTTCTCCAGCCCCAGTCTTGAAATCCTTCATAATTTCTAAAAAAAAAAAAAAAATCCATACTTTAATTTTCACTGGGATCCACAGAGTGTGCGCTGGGTTAGATTAGAGAGAGGTGTGTGTCCATTCTAGGTCACCATTAGCTAGTGTGACCTGGCTAAAATGTGTAAACAGAGACTGCACGTTCATTTCCTGGCCACCCAAAACTGAATAATCACACAAAAACTATATTAATTACAACATTCTTTGGACAATGACTCAAGCATATTCCTAGCTAGCTCTTACATCTTAAATTAGCCCATTTCTATTAATCTGTGTGTTGCCATGAGGCTGTGGCTTCCTGGTAAGTTTCTGGCATCTTTCTCCTTCAGCAGCTACATGGCTTCCTTTGACTCTGCCTTCTTTCCTCCTCTAATTCTGTTGAATTTCCTGCCTTGCTATATTCTGCCCTGCCATAGGCAGATTCTTTATTAACCAGTGTTAATAAAACATATTCACAGCATACAGAGAGGATCCCACATCACTTACCTTTTCTGCCTAAATAATAAGGAAACTTTTAACTTTAACATAGTAAAATTATATATAATAAAAGAGGTATCAATCAAGAATTACACTTACATTATTTAGTCTATTTGTATTTGG
This sequence comes from Ondatra zibethicus, assembly GCA_004026605.1. Taxonomy (NCBI): domain Eukaryota; kingdom Metazoa; phylum Chordata; class Mammalia; order Rodentia; family Cricetidae; genus Ondatra; species Ondatra zibethicus. Next base: position 87,364 of record PVIU01001116.1, read on the forward strand.
CAAAATTAAAGAAAATATTCTATCATCTATTTTATCTTTGTGAGTCTAAAATTTCATATCTAAGTTATCTTTTATCATAACTAAGGAAAACTATCTGTCTTTAACTCCATCAAAGACCCCAGAAGGATATAATATTACCGAAGTAAACAGGAAGCACATTGTAAGCAACTTTCAAAACTCTAGATTTGACAGAAACATCTTGCTGCCTGGACAGTCACCCAAAGTTTTTCTATAACGTTGGGGCATTCGTCTTCAGCCTATAGGCCCATAGTATCTGGCAGACTTTTCCATGAAGCAGGAAATTTGAAAGATCGACTGTTTCACCTATATTGGCAGTCTGTCAGTCACTTTCTTTTGTGTCCTGCAGAATGTCTGGCAGTTTCTTCTCTGAAGCAGGAACCCTGAAGTACTGTCCCATCTTGTTTTGGCAAGTTTAGTGATCATTTTCTTGTGGGTCCTGCATGTCTAGTTTATACAGCATATTGTCATTAGTCCAGGCAAGAGCAGTTTCTTGCCCAAATGGATAGCTTTGTCACGTTGAAGGCAAATTCCATAACGAATTTCTTCAATGCCCATTAACCTCTCTGAAGTAATTGGTGCTGCCAGAAGCAGACAGGTCTCACTGTTGAGAAAAGTCTAAGTTCAGACAAGATTGGGCGCGTTCAGGGTGGTATGGCCGTAGATGAGAAAAGTCTAAGTTCTTAAAACATTTTAAATGACATATTCTGTAGGTCTTTGAAGTGTTGAAGATTAGTTATATAACTGAAATATATCTTTATATAACTAGGACACCTAACTAATGTAATTAAAAGTTTGATTATTACAGATGACTATCTGATAATCTGTATTTCTTAACTATACATTACAGCTTTAAATGAGCTGAACAAACACAATAAACAAGACCAGAAATACATATACAGAGTGTAACAAAATCAACCTTAAATTTGTATTACTAGAGCAGGATCCATACTAATGTAAAGTATTCATCTCTATGTCATATCTCCTTTACTACTTTTTTAGAAATTGACTGTGATCATTAATAATTTATAACCAACCCTTTTAAAATAAAAACAAACATTTATAAGCAATCATTTTGGGAATTTGGGTGTAGTTTTCTCCAAACTGCTTTCTGCTGTTTGTTGGGCAAAGTATTTTTAGGGTTTGTGGAGACCTTTTGGGGGGGGTGTCTTGTTCCATCAAACCACATTAGTCTGGAAGGAATCCACAGTTCCCATCCTCTGTGGGAACAAAAGCAGAACTTCTTTTCCAAAGTAACATATATTTAGAATCAAATTTTGAAGTTGAGATATCTTTAAAATATACAATGTTGATTTAACTTAGCAGCTCCCAGAATCAAATGTCTCTCTGCAGTCAAGAAATTAAAAGAAAACACAATAATATACATAATCCAGACTATCTGTGTAAATTCCATCTTTATGTGACTTATTTTTTTATTTTATTACTTTTTAATATTTATTTTATCTTTACTTCTTTGATTTATGACTGTCTGTACTCTTTCTTCTCTCTCTTAAGCCCATGTACATTTATCTAACAAGGTGACCCATTCAGAGGTCTTTTTTGACTGAATCTGTCTTATTGTTTATCTGTAATCATTTTCTGACCAGGAGAGGTTTTTTTAAATTTTTTTTTCTTATGCTAAGCAGGCATGGCTAGGACTAACGCTGCAGCTTTGCCTGTTGGCTTTGCCCTGTCCAACATGGCAAAGGTATGTTTACTGCCTCTGCAAGCCATGCTCACTGCCCCAGGGTGTGGAAGGTCTATGTCACCATTAAACAACTAGTAGCATGCTGCTCACAGACTCCATTCAAGTGCTCCATATCAGAACCTCCTGAAAGAGCCAGAGCCATTTGTGTCACCAGCACAAACCAGGAAGCCATTTCTTAAAGGAGCCTTGCAAACAGAGCCTATCTGGGGGAAAAAAAGCAGATACCAAGAAGCTGTGCTTGGCTCCTGTTTTTGTGGGTCTAGAAGCCCTCTTTCTTTCCCCCCAGCTTTCTTAGGTCTTATGTGGATTTATGCCAGATGGTGGGTACAATTATGTAAATTGAGACTGTATGTTCATTTCCTGGCCACCCAGACCTGAATAATCACACAAAAACTATATTAATCATAACACTCTGGACAATGACTCAAGCATATTCCTAGCTAGCTCTTATATCTGAAATTAACCCATTTCCATTAATCTGTGTATCGCCATGAGGCTGTGGTTTACTGGTAAGTTTCTGGCATCTTTGTCCTTTGGCGGCTACATGGCATCTCTCTGACTCTGCCTCTTTCCTCCTCTAATTCTGTTGGATTTCCTGCCTTGCTATATTCTGCTCTGCCATGAGCCAAAGAAGTTTCTTTATTAACCAATGGTAATAAAACATATTCACAGCATACAGAGGGGAATCCCACATCAAAAATGACCATTGTTTGTAGGAAACTTCATAATTTACTGGGGGGAAAATTCTCAGGCAAGGAGTCTTGAGTTCAAATGCAAATTGTATCACTTAGATATATGGCCTCAAACAGGTTCACTGGCTAGCACTCATCCAGCAGGGCTGCTGTGGAAGTCAAGAAAGAGGTGTGTCCAGAAAACAGAATCCAGGGGCCTTCTGGGACCCTTTAGCACCAGCAATTCCAGTAGGGAAGTTTATTTTGTTGTTATTTGTTTTTTGAGACAGGGTTTTTCTATGTAGCCCTGGCTGTCCTGGAACTCACTCTGTAGCCCAAGCTGGCCTCAAACTCTTAAGATCCACCTGTCTCTACCTCCAGAGTTCTGGGTTTAAAGGTGTGTGCCACCATTGCCAGGCTCCAGTAGGTGACTGAAATGGAGATTCTTAGGACAGTCTGAACAAATGATGCCAGCATCCTGACACTTCAGCCTACAAATACAGGACTTAAAAAAAAAAAAAAGAACAACTGCTCTAAATGTCCTTCAAGGGCTTGAGGTGAGGGGTGGATGTTCTAGACTGATCCAGGTATCTCAGGTGGTGATAGGGAGCTTCATAAGGCCCATGAAGCAGACAGGAAGTAGGAATATGGACTAGACTAATTTAGATTGGGACCTCTTTACAGGGCAGGAAATCTTAGCTGGTAGAAACCAGAATAATAATGATTAGACACAGAATCAGAAGTCCCAGAGCACATCACAAGGGAAGGATCAGTCTGTGATGTTGAGTTTTAGTCATATGTATGTATGGATCAAAGTTGTTCTTTTAAGGAGTTGAAAGCTAACTTTTTTGGATTGGAGCACTTCATCAGCAAAACAATGCAGGATCATGTATTTCCTTTATAATATCAAAGAATAGTAACAATACACATATCCATGCAGGGACTGGAGAGATGGCTCAGTGCTTAAGTGTACTGGCTGGTCTTCCAGACAACCAGGGTTTGTTTCCCAGCATCCAAATGATGTCACAACTATCTGTAACTATAGTTCCAGGTGATCCAATGCCCTCTTCTGGCCTCTGCATGCTTGTGGTTTACATACATACATGTGGGTAAAACACCAATACACATAAGTTAAAAAGCAACAAATATTCATGTGACAAAAAGACATAAAATGGATAAAATGATTGAAGCTTCTGCTATATGTATCAGTACAGACAATTCAAAACACAATACAGAGGGCTGGAGAGATGGCTCAGAGGTTAAGAGCACTGGCTGCTCTTCCAGAGGTCTTGAGTTCAATTCCCAGCAACCACATGGTGGTTCACAACCATTGATAATGAGATCTGGTGCCCTCTTCTGGTGTGTACATGTTAACAGACCATTGTATGCAAAATAAATAAATAAATAAATCTTAAAAAAAATACAACACAGAGCAAAGACCAAGTTTCATTTTATGTACTGAATGATGCCTCTTATTTATATAGGGTTTAAAGACATGCAAAGTAATAGGCTTTGCCTTGGGTTAATATACATATGCAACAAGCCTAAGATGACACATAGTGAATAATAAACAGAAAAAAATTACTCTGCTGGCTGTGTTTACTGGAGGACATGCAGTGTGAGAGAAGCATCCAGCATCTGAGGGTGTTAGTAATGCTAATATGTCTTAATTTCTGAAGTTGGATGAGAGCAAATAAAAGTGTAATATGTTACTCTTGGTGTGTGTCTAAAATACCCCCTAATTAAAAAAAATGAATGGTGGGGTGTTTTAGTTACTGTTCTGTTGCTGTGAGAAGATACTATGGCCAAGGCAGCTTATAGAAGAATACATTTAATTGTAGGCTTGCTTATAGTTTCAGAGGACTAGCCTAGTATCATTATGGCGGCAAGCATGGTGGCAGGGAGGCAGGTGTGGTGTTGGAGCAGTAGCTAAGAGCTTACATCTGATCCCCAAATTGCAGGGGGAAAAGGGGGAGGGAGGGCCTGGTGCCAGGTTTTTTTTAAAAGATTTATTTATTTTTATTCTATGTGCATTGGTGTTTTTTTTAACTTATTTATTTATCATTTATTTATTATTATTTATCATATGTACAGTGTTCTGCCTGCATGTTTGCTTGCATGCCACAAGAGGGCATTGGATCTCTTTGTAGATGGTTGTGAACCACCATGTGGTTGCTGGGAATTGAACTCATAACCTACGGAAGAGCAGTCAATGCTCTTAACCTCTGAGTCATCTCTCCAGCCTGTGCATTGGTGTTTTGCCTGCATGTATGTCTGTGAAGGTGTCAGATCTCCTGTAATTAGAGCTATAGACAGTTGTGAGCTGCCATGTAGGTGCTGGGAATTGAACACAGGTCTTGGAAGAACAGCCAGTGCTCTTAACCACTGAGCCATCTTTCCAGCCCCAGTGCCAGCTTTTGAAAGATCAAACCCTATGTACAGTGATACACTTCCTCCAACAAGGCCACACCTCCTAACCCTTCCTAAACAGTTTCACTAACTGGGGACCAAGCTTTCAAACATATGAACCTATGGGGGCCATTCTCATTCAGACCACCACAGGGAACAAGGGAGAGCTACCCATCTCAGACTCACAAGTGCTGGAATTAAAGGTGTGTGTCACTGCCACTCAGCAAGGATCCCCCCATTTTTTTTTGTTTTTTTCAAACAGGGTTTCTCTGTATAGCTTTGGAGCCTGTCCTGGAACTTACTCTGTAGACCAGGATGGCTTCGAACTCATAGAGATTCTCCTGAGTGCTGGGATTAAAGGCGTGTGCCACTACCACCTAGGGTTTTTTGTTTTGTTTTGCTGTATTTTTATTTTTGAGTCAAGGGTCTCACAACATAGGTCAGACTGACGTAGGACTTTTGATCTTCCCAACTCAGTCTCCTGAGTGCTAAGATTACGGATGTGTTTGTGTCACCACACCCAGGGGAATAAGAACATTTCTCCAATAAATGTATTGCACATAATTATAGACTATTAATTTTATATATTTCACAATATTGTTAAATGTCATTAGAATTAAGTAAGTACAAATTACATTAAACATGAAGTAATAGTAAAAAACTATTAGCAAAAAATTATCTCAATTTATTACTTTCTTATTAGGTACTTGCAGACATTTCTTTTTACTCTGGTTGGTTGCTGTGGTCATTTTCTGGAACACTTGCACCCCATTTTGGTGGGAGGATTTAAAGATTTAGCAGTTTCTCAAACTGTGGTTCTCAGAGCATTTAATATGAGAACCATCTGAAGATCTTATTTAAAATATAGCTTCCATGCGTACTGGGAACCAGGAACTGAAATCTGCAGGGTTTGTTTTTTTTTTTTTTTTCTTTTTCTTCGAAACAGGGTTTCTCTGTAGCTTTGGAGCCTGTCCCGGAATTCATTTTGTAGTCCAGGCTGGCCTTGAACTCACAGAGATCCGCCTGCCTCTGCCTGGAATGCTGGGATTAAAGGCGCGTGCCACCACTGCCAGGCAAGAATCTGCAGTTTAAGTGGTGGATTTGATGCCCAGCTGCTGCTGAGCCAGCGTGTTCCAAGCTGTTCCACAGTTGGGGATGCTGGTAGAGTGAACCCCCAGGCCATGTGTTCAGGGTTCCTCAGGCTGGATAGGTTGGGGTGGCCTCCTTCATCTGACACCCATTATCTTTTCCACTCCAGGAAGCAGATGCCAGCGGATGATTCAGAATTCAGCTCGGATGACACTAGTATGTCCCCTATCTCATCCACTCTGTTGAACCCCATCAAACTGGCTGTGACTCAGCCCAACAGCAGCTTCTTTGCTGGGATGCTGGAGGGTGAGCTGAACAAACTCAGTTTATCATCACTGGCCAAAAACACAGAAAAGGAGAATCTGGCCATCTGTCCCCATTCATCTAAGGTTCAAATGGCCCCCAGAGGCCTGTTGGACCTCGACAATCCCGCAATGGACACAGACACCTCGTCAACACGCTCTGAGTCTTCTGTGGTCATGGATGTGCCAGAGGCCCCCTTCATCTGCGAACACACTGTTGGCGATTCCACAGCTGTGGTATGTCCTTCTCTTGGCGGGGGCTTACGGTGTAGGCACCGACGTAAGCACCATGGGGAGTGTGAAGGCATCCCCACGGCATTCTGACCTCAAGTTCATGGTGTAGGAAGGGAGGCGGGCAGGGGTCTATGGAGTCTATGGAGTTTTAGGGCAAGATGGGCTCACTGCTTCCCTGCTCAATGCAGAAAGATTCAGAGTTTCTCAGGAATTACAGCTGAGCAGGGGCTGGTGGGAAGTTGTAGAAGTGCGCAGCAGCCTCGGTGTGTCCCAGCATCTACCCAAGGGCTACTGACAGTCACGCTCCTCCAGGCCACCTTGTCACTACCTAGACTCCCAAGCTCCATCCCTAGAGAGTTTGTGCACTGTTTAAATAGTCCCAGGCAACGGAAACAATATAAGTCCCTGGATGTTGAGTTAGATTTCTCTCTCTCTTTTCCTTCCTTCCTTCCTTCCTTCCTTCCTTCCTTCCTTCCTTCCTTCCTTCCTTCCTTCCTTTCTCTTTCTTTCTTTTTCTTTTTCCGAGACTGGTTTTCTCTGTAGTTTTGGAACCTGTCCTGGAACTAGCCTCGAACTCACAGAGATCTTCCTGCCTTTGCCTCCCGAGTGCTGGGATTAAAGGCGTGTGCCACCACCGCCCAGCATTTTTTAAAAAACATATTTATTATGTATACAGTGTTCTGCCTGCATGTAAGCCTATACACCAGAAAAGGGCAGCAATGGGGTTGCTTGGAATTGAACTCAAGACCTCTGGAAGAACAGTCAGTGCTCTTAACCTCTGAGCCATCTTTAGTCTGTCATTTAGTTGCTGTGTGGTGTCCTCTCTGCAGGTGGAAAAGATGGTTTCCACAGGTAACTTTCAGCTGGCCGTTCAGGTCTATGGAATGAGGAGAACCCTAGGGTGAACTGCTGGCGGAGCTCCACCCCTTACCAGTGCTGCTGGGCAGGCGTGGCTGCGCTTTCCTCCAGACCTGCCTGAGTGAGTCGGAACAGGAATGCAAGTGCCGCTGTGACCTATCCCTGTGGGCCAGGCCAGACCTGAGGAAACCTGGGCTCTCTCTTCCCTTAGATTTCCTGGACTTATGCTGTGGGCAAGCAGCAGGTCAGTTTCTACCAGGTGCTGCTGCAGGAGACAACCAAGCAAAGCGACAAGGAGATGCCCAAAGTCAAGAACCGCCCCTGGATCTTTAACAAGATCCTGGGCACCACTGTCAAACTGATGGAGCTAAAGCCGAACACGAGTTACTGCCTTACTGTCCGTGCAGCCAACACAGCAGGGGTGGGGAAGTGGTGCAAGCCCTATAAAGTAAGTCCTGGCAGCAGAAAGGTCCAGGGCTAGGGAGGGAAATCCGATCCAGAGGAATTAAGGCACCACCAGACTCATTGGCCCAGATAGGTGAGAAACTACAAGCAGGGAACCAAACAGGCAGGAACCCTTGCCTCCCTAAATCCCATGTACTTGCCTGGGCCAACAAGCATTAATTCCAGACTGCTGTCTGCTGGGGGGTTTAGGGGTTAAGCTGTCCAGGGCCCATCAGAAATGCAAACTGATAATTATAGTAGTATTGCTGCAGTGTTCATTTTCCAAAGCCATGAGTTCTCCTATGCCGCAATTCCAGTAATTGTGAATGGACCAGGAATTGTGAGGAGAAAAGGGGAAGAGACCAAAGGAAACAGCTTGCAGGTGTCAGGGCCTTAGGGTAGAGAGAACTCCGCAATGACGGTGTTGCATAAGGCTAAGATCTATCTCACTTAGCAGCAAGAGGGTGATGGAGATGAGGGAAGGGCCTGGGACAGCATCCTGAGGGTGCTTGTTCTATTTCAGTTTGCAACTGTGCCTACTGATTTCAACAGCTTCCCTGAGAACAATCCCATCCAGGTCACCGTGCAGCGCAAACAACCTCAGCGGAGAACTGTGTCTATGGCAATGGAGGAGATGCGGAGGCTGGAGGATCTGGAATACCTATATCCATATTAGGGGGCATGGGTTGAGGTTATCCCTTGGCCACTGTCAGCCTTGGTCCTGGGTCCACAGGGACCAGAACTGTGAGATGTACTATACCACCAAGCACCAAGCCAAAGAACCACTAGTTACCCTGTCAGCCAAGGACCTGGAGCAAATGTACTGGAACCTCACCCCTGGGTTGGAGCCAAGGATAGACATGAGCCCCATTGACCTAGAGACACCTTAGGCTGGGCTTGGCTCAGCCACTACCCAACAGCTGCTAGGTGCCCTCCTTCCTCCCTGGCCTGGCCTGGTTCCAGGTCCCTCATTAAAGAACTGAAGGCCCAACCAATAGCCTGAAAGTCTGCTTCCTGTTGCCATAAGCCTAAGCTGAGCCAGAGAACTAGCCTCCTGTCAGAAGCAACGGTCCAGCACGAGAACAAGGATGGCTATGTGACAGGCTGACACTCAAGACCAAGAGCCCAGCTTTGGGGGAATATTCTGGCTTGGCTAAATCCTAGCTCTTTCCCCTTATGAGGTACAAGTAGGTCATTGTGTCCTGAGGCTCTGCATAGCTCATTCTAAAGTGAGGCTCATTTAGGGATAGGCTGGGCCACTGTGACACAGAAGCGCCCGACATCATGTCTCCTGCAGTCCTATTCTTAGGTGAGGGGAGGCTGACCACAACTGGGTGACTGCAAAACCATAAACACCCTAAACAGACAGTGCTAAGCCCGTAATTTACAGCAAGAGAAAAATGAAGGCAGGTTCTTGCAGGGTAAAGGCCCCAGTCAAGGCATGAAATACTGGGATACCTTTTGTTCCTGTAAGGTCCTCAGAGAGCACAGTTCCTTGTCACACTGTGCCCACATCAGCTAGTGTTCCACACCACTGCCCTCTTACTTCCCCCACCCCTCCCCCCGCCCCGTGAGTCCTCCAGGATTGCCCTGGCCTTCCCCTCTAGCCTGAGGGTCTAGCACAGTACTAGGGATCTGGCAGAGCTTCAGTCAGAAAGCCAGGCGAGGCCGTGGTTTTCTAGTACCAGAGTCCTCGTGAGCAGGCTGAGAACAGTCTCTAGATGTAATTTTAGTTGGTGCACACAGGCACATGGCCAGCATGACCAAACAGCAGCCACTGTCACACTGTTCTCTCCCTTACAGTGACGTGGCAGCAAGGACAGCTAGGAAGCATGGGCTGCTGTCATACAGTGCAAGGGAGGGGCCAGATGGACTGTCTCAGAGTCCTTGACCGATCATGGGGGTTCTAGGACAAGAAACTGCATCGCGAACACAAAATACATTATTTATTCGGCTAACAGCCAACGGTCTGGGCCTGCAGAGCTGACACTTAGAAAACGACATGTGGACCAGAAGCCTGGCGTTCTCTCTGCTGTCCGCAGCAGCCAGAAGTGTCCATGCTTAGCTCCATGCTGTGACTTCCTATGACTGTCCAGGGCAGAAGGCCACAAAGCATTCTTTGGTCTCTGGAGGGCAGACCAGAGGCTGAGTCCAGGTAGGGTCAGGAAGTTGTGGAATTCTTCATCTTCTCCATCTGTGGGAGAGAGGCATGGGAGGGATCCATGCTGCCTACAGCCTTGTCAAGAGCCCGGCGCCTGCTCTAGCTCTGAAATGGCACACCTCAGCCAGGACCTCTCTCTTTCCCTCAATCCCTGCGATCCTGCAGGGCCCACCACCAAGCATCAAGTTGTTGTCACAAGCCGAGTGCTTTAGGTGTGTCACCTCTGTGACGCTCCTGTCTAGAAAAGTGCTGTGCCTTCACACTGACAGAACCAGGATCTGAACCCAGGGCCCACGAGTGCAAAGCCTGCTATCCTAACAGGGAGGTCCCTCTAGGGTCTCCCATAAACCCCTAGCTCTACCTCCCATGGAGAATCAGGCTCCCATGCCCTCCCTCCAGAGCACAAGAATGCCTCTCTGAATTCCAGGCTGTGGCAAAGAGCAGAGGCCAGGAGAACTGCACACCCCAACTCACATCCGGAGGCACTTGTCTTTCCCGCCGCTTGCTACTCTCTGGCCATCTGGACTCCAGTCGACAGCGTATACCTGAATGAAGTGGTTGGACAGTGGGGTGTAAGGGCAAGAGGCAAGCCAGTCAGGACTAGGGCCAATCCCAGTCCCCCACCCCCACTCCCTGGGATTAGCCTTACCTCATCAGCGTGGCCAGGCAGGTCTATGGCCAGTTTCTGGGCCTTCACATCCCACACCTTCAGTGTGCTGTCACTGCTGCCACTGACCAGCAGCCGGCTATCAGCTGACCAGGCAATCTGGTACACAGCAGCCACGTGGCCACGCAGGGAAGCCAGGTACCTGAGCCAGGGGAGCCAGTGACGGATATTAGGTCTTCGACACGTCCTCTATACCCATAACAGTGGTCTCAACCTTGGCTACCTGCTAGCATTGCCTGGGCCCGTGCTAGGTCATTTTAATCATTATTGGCCATTACTACTGTATAAAACTCCTCCAGTTGAGTTGCACTAAGGCTGCCTCCCACTAAGCCTCCAGACCTGCACATCTCTGCACGTCTGAAAGCCCAATGTACCACCTGCTTAGCCCATCTGCCTGGTGTCCTCCAAACACAGCTAACAGGTGGCATGGAGAAGCAGTGGGCCAGGCCCAGCTGGAGCTTTCAAGTTAATAGAGTCTAGCTGTGACGTCTGGAGAGGCCATTAGGCCCAAGACTCAGTTTCCTGGATTTTTTGAGACAGGATTTCTCTGTACAGGTTTTACTGTCCTGGAACTTGCTTTGTAGACCAGGCTGCCCTCAAACTCAAAGAGATCCACCTGCCTCTGCAACCTGAGTGCTGGGATTAAAGGCAGGTATTTCCTGGCTTTCTAAAGGAACTGAATTACCATTTCAAAGAACGGCTGTATGAAAATACACAGTGGAAGACATTCCTTCTCTGCTCCCATACATCCATGCCTCTTTTCCAACCCAATGGCTGGTGCACCACACTTCCCCCACCCCTCCACATCAGGCCTCTCAAGACTTTAGCTGACAGCACAATCAACAGGTGAGCTTTTCTGATTCACGAGGTCTGGACTGAAGTACACATTTGTATTTTAAAGATATATGTAAAACAAAAAAAATAAAGATATATGTAATATATATGTGTGTGCGCGCATGCGTGCGATATATATATTGCTCTATCTGTATGTGCCCTAAGAGGGCATCAGATCCCACCATAGATGGTTGTGAACTACCATGTGGTTGCTGGGGGAGAGGGAGAGGTTTGAACTCAGGACCTTTGGAAGAGCAGCCAGTGCTCTTAACCGCTGAGCTATCTCTCCAGGCCCCCACAATTGCTTTTTAAACTTTAAAAGAGATGCATTTCTTAACTTATTTTAAATTTTTATTTTTGGCTTTTCTAGACAGGGTGTCGCTGTGTAACAGCCCCAGCTGACCTGGAATTAACTCTATAGCCCAGGCTGGCCTCGGACTGCTTTTTTACTTTTAAATAAATACATGACTGCAGGTGCCTGTGGAGGCCAAAGGCATAGGATTCTCCTGGAGCTGAATACAGGCGTTGTGACCTGCCTGAGGTGGGTGCTGGGCATGAACTTGGGTCCTCTCCCTGCAAGAGCAGTATATGCTCTTAGCCACTGAGCCATCTCTCTAGACCCCTACATTGTGCAGTTCTGTCAAGTTTCCAGAGACGCTGGTGCCACTGGTGTGTGGCGCACCCTCTGAGGGCAACACAAGAGCAACAACAACAGTCCTAGCTACTGTTCACCTTCTCGAGGGCTGCTGCATCCGTGGCTCTGTGGCTAGTCCTAACATTCAGTGCTGGCCCTAAAGATGCCACCTTACTAATCCAAGTTCAGCCTGCGTGTCACAGTGTGGGCTGAGGAATCAGACCCTACCAGTGCCACACGAGTACTAAGTGGTTGCATTGAGCTCAGGCCATCCCATGCTAAGAAGGGATAGTTCCTAGCCCTGCACTCACTTGCCCGTCCTGCCATCCCACAGCTTGATGGACTTGTCGAAGGAGGCACTGGCCACGATGCGGGAGTCAGGAGAGAAGAGCACCTGGTTGATAAGGGCCTGGTGTCCTGTCATCCGTGAGAGGGGCTTCTTGTCCTCTGCTGGGGACCACAGGAATAAAGTGAAGTCGTCTGAGCCAGATACCAGCCTCTCTGGGCCTTGGCCCTGGGCAAAAAAGCACATCATGTTGGATGTGGTCAGATACTGGCTATGCACATAGCGATAGAGGCCAGAACCAGGGAAATGAGGCCTGGAAGGGACATAAGCTCCCGCAAAACTCCAGGTTAGCCCATAAGGAGAAGGAACTCTATACATGCGTGGAAAGAATCCCAAGATGAAAACCAGCATCCAGAACGGTGCTAAAAGGAGATGGCTCTTGTGTTTTATGCATACACTCTGCGCATACTGGTAGCACTGGATGCTTCCAGAAGGGATGGATGACTGTATGAAAGATGGGAGATGTTTCATGATCTTTTTGTATCTATTGAACCTTAGACCATGTAAATGTGTTCCTTAAGCAACGAAGGAAATAAGACACAACAGTAGTAAATAATACAAGTTAAATGATGTCCAGTTTTTAAGATTTGAAGGTTATAGATGGGCAATGGTGGCACATGCTTTTAATCCCAGCACTCAGGATACACAGGCAGGCAGATCTCTGTGAGTTCGAGGCCAGCCTGGACTACAGAGTGAGTTTTAGGACAGGCTCCAAAGCAACACAGAGAAACCTTGCATCGAAAAACAAAAAGAAAAAGATTTGAAGATTATAAAGAATGATGACCGAGAACAACTTTTTGGAATAGAAACACTGAGCTGGGGCTAGAAGGAAGAGGCCCAAGTGACTGTGGAGTTTCTGTGACCAGATGAGAAAGAGTCCTGAGCCAGGCGGTAGTAGTGCATGCCTTCAATGTCACCACTTGGGAGGCAGAGGCAGGCGAGTCTCTGAGTTCGAGGCCAGCCTGGTCTACAGAGTGAATTCCAGGACAGTCAGGGCTACACAGAGAAACCCTGTCTGGAACCCCTCCCCCAAAAAGAGCTGGAGCTGCAAGCTGGTGACACAAACTCACCCGCACAAGGTTGTAGCGGCGTGAGGCTCTCTCCTTCAGCTCCTTCACTGTGCAGGTACCAAAGGAGAGAGTGAAAGAACAGGATTGGTTAGACATTTGCCTAGGCTGAAGAACCAGCTCCCTCCCAGGCAGCCTGTTCCCCTCCCCCTCACTCACAGGACCCCTTCAGGTCTTGGGCATTCACTGTGGCTTCAGCAGGCTCAAAGGCCCCTGTGCGCAGGGCATAGTCTGTGCTAAGTGCCATGGTGTTCACCCAGTGGCCATGACCTTGAAGAGTCCGGCACAATACACCCTAGGGCAGAAGGAGATAGGTCAGACATAGATATACGCATACACATCCTAAGATCAGGGGGAGAGATCACACCCCATACCCCTTCATGGGATGGGCAACATGGAACAAGAATCCATAACTCATGCACGGTCGGTCACCTTAGTCAGACCGCACCTGGAGGCTCAAGCCTCCTCATTTGCGAAGCTAGAATACTGGCCTGTTTCAGGGTAGGGAAGTACATCGGAATACAAGGGTTTCCCTAGTCAAATGCGCCTGTGATGTGGTAGGTGGCAAACAGTTCTACAATCCAGAACCCCCGCAACACTAATCACTGAGCTGCTGTTCCACAAGCACCGGCTGGACTCCTAATACAATTCTGGAAACACCAGACTCACTGACCGGCACCAGCACCTATGACCCATGAGACCGGTTTCTGAATCTTCCCAGCTCTTACATCGTGGGCCCTCCAGACTTTGATGGTGCGGTCCTGGGAAGCAGAGTATAGGAGCCCATCCCCTCCCCAGCAGAGGCAGGTGACCGACTGCGTGTGTCCGGTGAGGATGCGTTCACAGCGGCCTGCGGTTGTGTCCCAGACTCGTACACTCCCATCTTTGGAGCTGCTGGCCACATAACGGCACTCGGGGTTCCTGTTGAAGGGGGAAATGAGACCCCAGGTCTGACTCGGCAGTGCCTGTCTGCCCATAGTGTGCCTCATTCTTCACTCAGAGGCTGAGGACAATTTTTGATGGTTTTCTGACTGCATAGCAAGGCTGTGCTCAGATGCGTGATAAGCAGCCGCCTCTGAGCAGCAGGGCATGCGGCCATGGGAGGCCAAGCAAGCTGTCACATCTGGATGCTTCTCTCGCTCTCTCCAGAAAATGTCTCTGTGCTGAGCAGGGGAAGGGGCAGATTTAATCCAGTTCACGTCTCTCAGCTTGGTGTCACTTACACATGAAGGGGCTCCCAGCTCAGGCCTGTGATCCACTTGCTGTGGCCACTGAGGGTCCTGCCCACCTGCATCCCCGTGCTTGGGTCCCACAGGAGAATCTGAAGGACAGAAGCTCATAAAGTAACTTTCTGCAACCTGTCCCACCAAACATCTCCCAGCTGCCCCCCAACACACCCTTCAAGGTACCAGAGGCCATTCCCTGTCCTGGTGCGGGAGAATTGTCTGTATTCTGTCAATCATGATTTAAATAAACACTGATTGGCCATTAGCCAGGATGTATAGGTGAGACAACCAGACAGGAAGTAGAGGTGAAGCAAAGAGAATAGGAGAATTCTGGGAAGCAGGAAGCTCTCTCGGCATTCCTGCCTGGACCACAGAAGAAGCAGGATGTGACCTGCCCCGCTGAGAAAGGTACTGAGCCATGTGGCTAACATAGATAGGGATAATGGGTTAATATAACTTATAAGAGCTAATAAGAAGCCTGAACTAATGGGCCAATCAGTTTATAATCTTCTGGAGACTCTCTGTGTGATTTTCTCTGGGACTAAATGGCTGGGGGACCGGGTGGGACATAAACCCCAACAAGCAGGCCCTTCATGCTATACTGTCCCTTCATTCTGACGTCACCTACCTGGCCATTCTTGCAGCCTGAGGCCAGTTTCTTGCCATCTGGGGACCAGGATATGCTAAGGACCCAGTGCCGGTGTCCTATGAAAGCAGGGGAGGGAGACAGGAGAGCCAATACTCTTTATCTCTAGCCAGTGCGTAGCAGGGCATGGCACACTGCAAACCCTCCTTAACCAATTGTCAAATAAATGACCTGAACTAAAGCAGAGAGAGAACACAGCCCAAGAGCTACAGCTGTACAGCTTCCTGAGGGTAACACAGCCACTTTCTATTAAGTCTGGACTTGACATAAGAGATGGGGTGTTTCTATACGCACCATCTCTTCTTATACCAGCTCTAGGGTGTTTTTATCTTAGAGAACCACCCTCCTTCTCCAGATGCAAAAACTATAGTTTAGATAGTGAGTGCGCCTTGCAGTGGACTCCTCTGTGTATGTCCCAGACCAGCACAGAACCTAGGACTTGTTAGAAATGTACTCAGGGGGCTGGAGAGATGGTTCAGAGGGTAAGAGCATTAATTACTCTTCCAGAGGTCCTGAGTTCAATTCCCAGCATCTACATGGTGGCTCACAATCATCTAGAATGAGATCTGATGCCCTCTTCTGGCGTCCTGGCATACATGCAGGCAGAACACTGTGTACATAAAAAATAAATCTTAAAAAAAAAAAAAAAAAGAAATGTACTCAGGTCCCACCCTCAAGCTGCTGAAACAAAAGCTTTGGGGAATATGGGGTGTGGGTGTGGGGAGCGGTTAGGGACCTAGCTAGCATCTTGTATTTCAATAAGTCCTCTAGGTGATTCTCATCAATGCTGAAGTCTGAAAATCGTTGCGGCAAAGGTTGATTTGAAGTCAGGCTGTTCCCTGCTACCAATGGTTCAGCTCTTCCCCACATACCACATTGGTCCAGTATCTGCTTGTTTCTAAGGAACAGGAAGCTAATAGGTTGGATTCTTCTGAGTTCTACCAGGAGCTACTGAGCTAACCACTTGGCACGCATTAAGACCCCTTAAATGGCTAAGTGCACACTGACCTTTGCACGTGAAATGCGGTGTCTCAGTGCTGAGATCCCAGAAGCGCACAGTGGTGTCTCCGGAACCACTGGCCAGGTACCTGGGGAAGAGAGGCCACTTGACTGCTGCAGCGGTGGGCCCACCCTGAGGCACTGCGCACGAACATTCCTGCTGCCTATCCAACCGCCTTCTGGGAACAGACTCCTGTCCTGAGAAACAGGACACTGATGCCACCTAGAAAAGACCCCAGGAGGCCACTCCTCGCTTCTTCTTTCCTGACAGGAACAGCTACAGTTATAACCACCGTTTTGATGTGTTCCCCCAATCCCCCAAGACAGGGTTTCTTTGTGTAGCCCTGGGCTGTCCTGAAACTCATTTTGTAGACTAGGCTGGCCATGAACTCAGAGACCCACCTGCCTCTGCCTCCCGGGTGCTGGGATCAAAGGTGTGCACCACCACCCTAATTGCTGGGACTGAAGGCATGGGCTACCACACCCAGCTTAACTGTTCATGTTCTTGAGGTAATGTTAGAAGAAATGATTCATTTTCACAGGGAAGAAAATGATGCAGAAATCTGACTTAAGTAACACATCTTAGAAAGAAAGGGGTAGCTCAGCCGGGCAGTGGTGGCGCATACCTTTAATCCTAGCACTCAAGAGACAGAGGCAGGCGAATCTCTGAGTTTGAGACCAGTCTGGTCTACACTGTGAGTTCCAGGACAGCTAGGACTACACAGAGAAACCCTGTCTCAAAAAAAATCAAAAGGAAAGGGATCACTCAACTCTCCAGAGACCCAACACTGGCTCTTTCCAGGCAGGTATCCTTAGTCTTTGGGAACCAAACCCTATTAAGAAAGTTTCTTACTTGCAATTTGAGACCAGACCTCAAGTCTATGACAGGCAGCCTACGACCCCCATGGATCGTAACTCAGGAGGGCTCTTTCCATCCCAGTCAAAGGCTCTACATCCCAATGATTCTGCTGACGTCCTTACTTTCCCGTAGGGCTGAAGGCCACAGAAATGACCGCTTCACTGTGACCCTCCAATGAGCTGGTACACCGCGTCACAGCTCGGACTCTGAAGATAGCCTGGGGCTGGTAGATGATGTCTATGATTTTCTCGGTCTCCACAGACTGGGACTCCAGCGTCTTCCCCAGGGAGGACACAATCTCAGCATCGTGGACATAGAAAGCAAGGGGTAAGGGCTCCTCCTGAGGGCAAGAAAAATGGAGTAATGGGCAACTCCGCCACAGAAGGATGAGCCCCTGCCCTCAGCTGAGGGAGGATGAGGCTGTCTTCTAGCCACCTACCTTGCTTGGGATACCCTCACTATTCCCTACCAAGCATGGCCTTTTAAAATCATTGATGAGTAATCCTAGGCCACCCACAGAATTTTGGAGCCCTTTATTTGCATCTCAGAACACAGGGAAGTAAACATTAATATCCCCACTTGGTGGATTAAAAAAAAATTCTTAGTGCAAATAAGTAATTAGCTCAAAGGCCCAACCCTGACGACTAATTCAGGTATTTGGTATTTTTAGGTCTAGGATGAGAGTCGATACACAGCATCATATACTGTTTTGGAAATCGCCAACACTATGCTGCACCTGTAAAACGAATATTCAAAGGGATATTTAAAAAACGCAGACCAAGGTCTGGTAGAGTAAGAGGGCAGGGGTCCACCAGCCTGCCATTCCTCCCCAACAGAGGGCAGCATTAGTAACACTGGCAGAAAAGTTAAGAGCACAGGTTTTGAGTCTAGTCAGACCAATCTGGGCTCCAGTGCTCAATCCAACAACTACTGCATACCACCACGCGAATAATTTAATCCTGCTGGGCATCTCTCTAAGATGGGGATACTTATGTTAGGCTGTGACAAGGAGTCAAGGGAATACTACATCCGCTGAATTCAAAATACAGCCTGTCCGCAGTGGGTCGGCGTGGAGAACCTTTTTCCTGGGGCCAACCCACGCCACCCACTGTTGGTGAGCAGTGGAGGGTCCCCGGAACGCCGCGGCCTCGCGTCGGGGTGCTCACCTGGGCCAGCAGCGCGTTGCACACGAGTTGCAGCTTGTCCGGCGTGATGTCCACCGGCACGTCGAACGGGGAGCCCAGCAGCTGGCCGCCCTCATCCTGGAACTGCACGAGCAGCCGCTGCACGTCGCCCACCGCCGTCTCATCCTGCGGAAACAAGCCGAGAGGCAGTCAGTCCCCTCCCACTCCGCCTCCCTCCGGCCTGGGGACCCCACGCGGAGACCCCGCGTCCCCGCCCTGTGCGCGTACACCCACCGCCACAGCGTCCGCCATCCTGCGACCCCACGTGGAAGAGAAGCGAGGCGGAGGGATGGAGCGCCGCGATCGGGTCGCCGGGCAGCCGCGGGCCACAGTGCCCTCTGCTGTTCGGAGGAGAGAGTCAGGCGTGCAAGTGGCATCACCAGGAGGTCTCCGCGCCTTCTACTGTATCCCTCCTGCGGTCTTTGACATTTTTCAAGTTGACATTTGAAGTCTTGTCAACTTCAGTAGATCACGGAAGCTAAAACGCCAAGAAGTTGATTGGCTCACCTATCTCACAGGGGCCGGAAATGGTGGAGGCTGAGAGCGCCGCCAGGGTCCAGGCAACATCCCCTATTCTCCTGAGGTGGAAATCCAAACCAGGAAACTATTGGGTTGAGGCGGAATTTTATTTAATGGTTGGTTTGTGGTTTTTATTTCATTTATTTATTAATTTATTTACTTTTGAGATGGGCTTTGGGTGTGTAGCCTAAATCGTCCTTGAACTCCGTGATCCTCTTGCCCGTGTCTCCCAGGATGCTGCCACCTTGCCCAGCTGTCTTGACATTTTTTTCTAAGCTCTTTTAAGGTGTGGCCCTATCCCGTATCCGTCCTTTTCCATAGGCAGTTTATTCTGTCTGGAACTGTTGTGGACAGAATTGAGTCTCCATTCCCCTCATACATAAGTCGAAAGAATACAGAGTTTATAAGAAACTAATAAAAGTTAAAGGAGATTAGAAAGGGAGAGCCCCTAGGAGACGGAATCGCTGGAGGAAAAGCCTCCAAAGGGCACACACCTGGTCCTTCCATTTTCCTCTTTATCTCCACCTCGACTGCGCACACACAGAGGAGAAGCCACGTAAACCCAGAAGATGGCTGCCTGAAGTACGGCCTCACCAGAAGCCCACACTGCCAGCACCTTGACCTTGTACTCTCAAGTCCAGAGCTCAGAGAAAGCACAGGTCTGTTACTTAAGTCTCTCCACCTGGGTATTGTGAGAGCCTCTACAGACCCAGTTGAGAACCACAGACCCAGTTCACAGAGTTCAGGTTTTATTTTAAACTATACTCATTCATGCCTACATGCACTCATCTGACAAAATGAGTTGACTATCTCTTCTCTGCCAGATAGTGTTCTAGAAACTTTGCATAGACTCGCTCAATTGTCCTTTTCTTCCCTTACTTACAGAAGCCTTTCCTAGGACATTGTCTTTCTTGAGTTGTGTTTCCCAAGTATTCTGGCATTCCTCATTATCAGTCACGTCCCCTGGTGTATAGGAGATATAGAAGAAATGATTGTGGAATGAATTACTGAATCAGGAATTGAATGTAGGATCCCTTGGTCCAAAAGCTACAGAACCAAAGCCTCTCTGCCAGCAGTGAGGTCCTTTGCCACATTACCTCATCGTTTGGACCTCAAACGAGGATCCAGGCTTGGGATCTCACAAGAGCAGGGAATCCATCTACTCATGCACACACCCATTTACCATTCAGAAAGTGTGTGTTAAGATGGACATGGTGACCCACAACTCAGTTCCAGCTGTTCAGCTGGTAAATTGCCTAAGTCTCGGAGTTTGAAGTCAGTCTGAAGCCAGCTTGGAAAACAAGGTGAGAGAAACAACCAACTCACATGTTAGGGCAGGGCCGTTTGTTCAACAGGCCAGTGAGACCTGTCTGAGGCCACATAGCTGTCTATCCACATTCTAAAACCACAGCTCTATTTGCAGAAGCTATCGTGTGTGCCCCCATTTGTGGCTTTTCTTTGGTATCTTTCAGGTGTGTTTTGAGATGTTTGGGAGGTGCTGGGAGAATAGAGGTAAGTGGAGCAGAGCCAGGCTTCATACCTGGGATGGCGATGGAAGTTCCTGAGCAGCATCCTTGCCCTCTGGGAGCAGACGCTGAGGGCCAGGAGAGTTCTGTCTCTCGGTGAGGCTAGCCTTTTAAAGTTGGCTGCAGAGATTCAAGCAGTGCTGGCCCCCAGAGAGGGCCCTCCGCCATGGTGATTGCTACTTTTGAAAAGGGAGCCTCCTTTTGATCTGGATCAAAGGAAGGTGGGTGACAGTCCTTGAGCTCAGGGAATTCCAGGTCTGACCTAGTCCTTGCCCCAGGAGAATGAGATCTGATGGAGAGGAAGAGAGCTCACATCCAAGGGAGTCGCCCTAGATGGGGGGGCTGAATATATTCATCAACGCAGACAGGGAGGGACACTCACACTCAAATGGCAGCCCCCCCACACTCACCAAGTCAGCAAGCCCTACTGGGCTTTCCAAAAGCAGGCTCTTTGGAGCGAATTCAGGCGCTATGAACAAGTATGAAGAGAAGGGATTGTTCTCCACTCTGCTCTCCTCCTCCCTCCGCAGAGACTTTTCTGGAAGTCTCCAGAGGGACCTGAGCAGCTGCTGTGTGTCCAAGCCTATCAGCCCCTCAGCTGTCACTCTGCTCCCAAAATAGCTGTAGTGAGGGAGGGCTGTTTTTTCTGGGATGGAGGTGGGGAAGGGGCAGGGCAGGTCTCTCAATTCCTATCTCATCTGGATCTTTCTCCCACACTTTGAAGTGTGAGTCCAAAGTCTTGCAAGACTGCCTCTGAGTGGGGTGCTTAAGGGCCAGGGGGTAGTCAGTCCTTCCATGTGATTATGGATATCCAGTCCAGGCAGGGGAAAGGCCCTGTATCAATGACAGCCTCCAGGAGCACCTGCCCCTGTGGCCAAATATAGTCTGGAGTCACTGGCTGGGGTGATAAAGTCTGCAGGGTGGGGGCTGGGAACAGCAGTCAGAAGCTGGCTGAGGTGAACTGCAGAACTCAGGAGCAGAACCTCAGGAGGCATCCCCCGGAGACTGTGAGTTGGCTGGGAGACTGGGCAAGGAGAAAACCCTAAGAACCTTTAGGCCTGCAAGGAAGGCGGGTGACATCTGGTTGAAAGAGAGATGGGAAACACAGGGACTCTGACAACCCTCTCAATGGAGGTCAAGCTCCAAACAAATACCAATGTCCTTTGTGGTGGGGATGGGGAAAGTCACTGGATTTGGGGGTGCTGGAGTCGATCCCTTCTAGGCAGAATCCCCACCCTACACTGTGGTGAGGGAAACCTGGGGCCCTGGCTGTCCAGTTAAAGGCTGACCACACAGGGCTGCCGGTATTCCCACAGATGGCAGAGGCGGAAGCGGCACAACTGAAGGAGGAAGGGAACCAGCATTTCCAGCGTCAGGACTACAAGGCAGCCACCAAGAGCTACAGCCAGGCCCTGAAGCTGACGAAGGACAAGGCCCTGCTGGCCACACTCTACCGGAATCGGGCAGCCTGTGGCCTGAAAATGGTCTGGGGACAGGACAGCTTGGGTGGGCTGAGGGCAGTTAAGGGGGGAGACGAGGTCGTGATGGTCTGATAGAAAGGGGCCACCAGCCTCTCGCTATGCCATCTTGACTCCTTAAGGTGGAAATTGTGCCTCTGACTTCCCAGGCCACTGCTCTGGAGAAGCCGGAACCCACCACTCACAGTTGACCTAACGCAGGTGCTTTTCATATGTTGGGCCACTCCCTTTCAGAACAATCCTGTGGCGGCCCTTGTTCTCATTCCCATATTGCAGTCAAGAAACCCAAGGTTCAGACAGCATGAATAGCTCGGCCAAACTCTCCCACGTGGCGGAGGAGCCGGCCTTTAAACCTGGGTTGCCTGATGCCAAAGCCTGTATCAGTCAGGGAGTGCGTCTTGGGCCTCTGATAACCTGTAGCTCCCCAGCTAACTTCTCCCCTCACTGAGGGGACACTGGTTGTCTCTGCCCTGGGCCCCACTAATGGAATCTCTCATTCCTGCTTCTCAGGAGAGCTATGCCCAGGCGGCTTCCGATGCTTCCAGAGGTGAGCTCCATACTTCCCCCTTGAACTTTCCCAGCATGGCTGCGCAGGAGCATGGATCTGGCTGCCATTGTTTGGAGGTGCTATAACAGTCTGTGGGTTCTGAAGGTCAAGAGCCATCTGGAGAAGGGAATGAAATATCTGGCAATATTTAGCCTAGGGAAGGCAGCTACTAGGTGGGATAAAGAGGGTTTAGCTTCACCTCAGGGGCTCTAGGGCCAGACTTAGAATAAAAGGGCAAAAGAGCAGAGAGGAGTTGGGGGTAGGAATAGGGAAAGGTTTTGTGATGGAGTTGCTTGGCTGTCTCAGAATGAAGCGGGGACACCCTAGTTCTGGAGATATACAGGCACCGGTCAGATGGGCCCCTGATAGGAATCCTGTGCTAGAGGAAGCCTTGGGGATTAGATAGAAGTTGGGATGTGTGTGCTGGGAGGGGTGCGGGGGCAGGAGGGAGAGGACTTTGAAGCTTTCTGCCAACCTCGAGATTCTATGAATCTTTCTCTCTATCAAAAAGATGGTATGAGCCAGCTAGTTCAAATGGGTATCTCTAAGGAAGACATCCTTCCTGGGCAGTGGAAGAGGGAGAGTAGTATGTAGCCCAGCACCCTGAGGATCTGCCTGTCTCCCATCTGTAGCCATTGACATCAACTCTGCTGACATCAAGGCCTTGTATCGGCGGTGCCAGGCACTCGAGCGTCTGGGCAAATTGGACCAGGCATTCAAGGATGTGCAGCGCTGTGCCACCCTCGAACCAAGGAACCAGAACTTCCAGGAGACACTGCGGAGGCTCAACACCAGCATCCAGGAGCAGGTAACCCGGGCCCTTCCAGAGAACTTTGGCTGCTTCCATCCCATTCGTAGGGGGAGATGAGCTAGGGAGGTTGAGATGTGATGACTGAGTCAGCCCTGCCTCTTCAACTGCAAGCTGGAGATGGCACGGAACATGGGCAGTGTCCAGGAAACAGCCAGGCAAGTACACCTATCTGTGAGAGATGGAGAGGATCTGTGGTGCTGGATGAGGGCACAGTCTACTTAAAAAATTTCAGATGGAAGCTTTAAAAGAGAATTACGATCACCTGGTGAGTCTCCATTGTGACTCTAGGGGGACAAAGATATTCTGGAATCCCTGGGAATCAGTGATACTATTGAGGGCCAGAGGGTCCGAGTCTGTGGGAACATGAGATCTTTGCTAGGAAGATGGACAAGCCATGGATTGCCCGAGCCAGAAGACAGGAGCCCTGCATCCCCCCCAGCCGACTCCTTTCTTCTTGACCCCTTAGATGGCATGGCTTCCTCCTGTGAGATCAGGAGGGCAATAGCTCACCCAGCCATCTGCTCCAAGACTCAGTGACTCCTGTGTGTCTGGAGCAGCCTGTGGCTGGACCATGGCACACTGTCCAGAGTGCAGATTCAGTGCTGGGGAAGTGGAAAAGAGGGGTAGATGAGAAAAGGGGTGGGTAAAGGAGGAGCCTGCCCAAGCAGGCAGGAGCGAGGAGCAGTAGCTCTCAGCCAGAGGAGGTGCAGAAGGAGCTGGCCAGGTGATCATTTAGGTCACATTATGAAAGATCCAGAGTGGCTAGGGTTGGACGTGTGAGGGTCTAGACCTCCAGACAGGATGGTTTCCGCTTGCTTGGTGGGATGCTTGAAAGCCACTCCTGTTTTATGAGCCTGGAGACAAATTTCTACATTAGTCTCCACTTAAACGTCTGGTAGTTGATTACCTATGAGATTCTAAAACTGGGCTGATGTCTACCAAGAATGTTGTGGTGATTATACGTGATAATGACTGTAACTAATTGGACTGATAGCTTTGTGGGTCAAAGAATTGATTTTGTTCACTTTTCTTTCTTTTGTTTTTGGTTTTTGGAGACAGGTTCTCTTTATGTAGCCCTGGCTGTCCTGGAGCTCACTATGTAGACCAGGCTGGCCCTGAGCTCACAGAGATCTGCCAGCCTCTGCCTCCCAAGTGCTGGGATTAAAGGCGTGCGCCACCATCCCAGCTCCTTGTGCACCTTTCTGTCCCTGAACAGTGCCTGCATAAAGTGGTTATTCAGCTAATGTTAAAATTATTATTCACATCCTCATTATTATTGTTGTTATTATGAGGGGGTGATGAGGCCAGAGGAGGTGGAGGTTGGCTCCCCACCGTCTTTATGTGGGTTTTGCGAATCATCTCAGGTCTCCCTGCTTGCTCAGTAAACGCCGCTCCCAACTGAGACATTTCTCTGGCTCTGGTTACCATTCGCTCAGTGAATAAATGAATGGGATGTGCTGGGGTCTAGAGTAGACCTATTATTTTCTGTGCTGAACATATGAAGAGTAGACAGAAATTATGTGGACCAGCTGCCTACCTCCCTCAGGGTTCCTTTCTCTCTCCTCAGCTCCGTGTGCAGTTTTCCACAGACTCCAGGGTGCAGACGATGTTTGAAATTCTTCTGAATGAAAACAGCGAGGCTGATAAGAGGGAAAAGGTGAGTGATGCCTCATGCTTGTCAGCAGAGGGCGCACTCTGCACGCGGCTCCCGGTAAGTGCTTCTTGTGCTTGGAAGGTAAGAGGGCGGTGTCCATGAGTATGGGGAAAAATTGGTTCTGAGTTAATCCCATTAGAAAGCGGCACTAACCATAAGAAGGACCGAGATTGGGGTGAAGTTACTGAGGCGAGTCAAACTGCAGGATAGATGACATCTTTGTTTAAGATCAGATATTTTGTTCAATGTGAAACGTTTGACCTTTGATTTTGACCCAAAAGTATTTCATTAAGCATTACTTGTCTTACATTTTGCACCTACTGGGAATGTCTAACTTGCTTCACTATCGTTTTGGTCCCAAGAACACTGGCACATTCGAATAATGCTTTGTCTCATTTAGAAGCACTGCGAAGAGGTCATGCTGACATAGTAAAAATTATTGAAGTATTTACTGGTAAAAGTCATTTTTTTTTTTCAAGACAGGGTTTCTCTGTGTAACAGCTCTGGCTGTCCTGGAACTCCCTCTGTAGATCAGGCTGCCTCGAACTCACAGAGATCCGCCTGTGTCTGCCTCCCCAGTGCCTCTGCTGTCTGAGGGCTGGTATTAAAGGCGTGTGCCACCATGTCTGACTGGCAACAATTATCTTAACCAACTCTTTCTCATGTTCCTTTCGGGTCCTCAAGTGAACATTTGAATGTCTTGCCCTTATTTATATAAGAATTTGGCTGGGGGGCTGGAGAGATGGCTCAGTGGTTAAGAGCACTGGCTGCTCTTCCAGAGGTCCTGAGTTCAATTCCCAGCAACCACATGGTGGCTCACAACCATCTGTAATAAGACCTGGCGCCCTCCTCTGGTGTGCGGACATACATGGAGGCAGAATGTTGTATACATAATAAATAAATAAATCTTTAAAAAAAAAAGAATTTGGCTGAGAGGAAAAAAAGAATTTCCTGTGAGGAAGAGTGGCATATTAGTTTTGTGGTCAGTGAATTCACATGATGCAAAATGTACTTTACAATTTCTTTGGGGACCTAGTAAGTTGCCATGGATAAAGTAGTTTTGTCTGGAGAAGCTCAAAGCCCTAGGCTGATAGCAATGTTCAGGTCACGTTCACCCGACATTCGTTGCCTACTCCCGGCTCCCCATCTTTCTCTCTGTCTGCTTCTCCCTCCTGCTCTTTCCTCAGCTGTGGGTTCTCTGGCCCTCCTCCCCCCCTGCATCAGGGCCTTTGGAGGTCCATATAGCTCAAGTGGGAAGACATCAGAGCGAGAAGAGCCTTGGTGGCTCCTAGTCCAAGTATCTGGGGCTCAGTGAGTGACGGGAGCCAGGCAGTAGCAGAACCCGAGCTCTGACGCCTGGGCTTCTGAGTCCTGTTTACTGCACTCTGTGGCCACCATCTTCCACCTTCCCCAGAACCCCACCGCTTCAGATTCCCTTGAACAGATAACAGGAAAACAAGGTGTGATAGCCATGTTCAAAGAAATGATTATAACCTATGGAAAGCTTCCTTCATGTTTCCATCCTGCCCAGCCCTTCTCCATCCACCGCAGATGTACGGTTTTATTTTTACATCACCATGGGCCGAGGGAATCTGTGACCCCAATCCCACCTGTTAGCGTTGTTCCATGTGGCTGTGCTGTATCTGTGACCTCACTCGCTGGCTGTGGCATATTTCATCAAGTTGTCCCTTATGCAAGTTGCTTTGATATTATGATGATGATGATGATGTTTCCAGGAGCAGGACTGTAAGAGGACAGGATTTACCAGTGTCCTGAAGATGCAGTTGGTGTTCTACCCCTGCACTAGGTTTATGGCCAAGGCTTCCATCCGGTTTCCTGACAACCTTCATTGCTTCTCCCCCAGGCTGCCAACAACCTCATCGTCCTGGGCCGTGAAGAAGCAGGGGCCGAGAGGATCTTCCAGAGCAATGGGGTGGGCCTGCTGCTGCAGCTGGTGGACACTAAGCGGCCTGAGCTGGTGCTAGCTGCAGTGCGGACCTTGTCTGGCATGTGCAGTGGACACCGAGCGAGGGTGAGGGCTGGGGGATCGGGAC
Organism: Ondatra zibethicus; assembly: GCA_004026605.1. NCBI lineage: Eukaryota > Metazoa > Chordata > Mammalia > Rodentia > Cricetidae > Ondatra > Ondatra zibethicus. Next base: position 114,309 of record PVIU01001116.1, read on the forward strand.
AGGTGGTGTGGGTGGCAGAGGGTCCAGGAGGCAGAGGGTGGCACACAGTCAGGGTTGTGATAGAGCCTTCCAGCCTGGGACATATGAAGCATGGTGCAAGAGTGTTCTGGGCTCTTTCCCTGCAAGCTGGAAGCGGGCTTGACTGAGCAAAGGTATTGTTGGAAGTGGATTACAGGAAGAGCTGAATTCAAAAGCATTGTAATGTACGTTTCTTCATATTCAGCCTTTGAGTGCAGTGTATCTTCTACACTTATATCTTGGTGAGATCTTACTGCGTTCACAGGCTCAGTGCCTCCAGGACTCCATTATGGGGTGACATAGCTCAGAGACCCCTGAAGTAGGTTTCCCAGGCTGTGAGCCCCACTTCCCTAAAGCATGAAGTGGATAGGACAGTCACCACCCACCTCCTAACCCAGGTGCCAAACAGGAGGGGGAGCAAGGCTGTTGATTCTGTTCCTGCCGGGGTCTAGGCTACAGCGATCCTGCACACAGTCCACATAGACAGAATCTGCAGCCTCATGGCCATGGAGAATGAAGAGATGTCCCTGGCTGTCTGCAACCTGCTCCAGGCCATCATTGACTCCCTGTCTGGGGAGGACAAGAGGGAACATCGAGGGAAAGAGGAGGCCTTGGTTCTAGGTACGAGATAATCTTCTGTTCTGGTTCATGTGGACTCCAAGGCAGAGCCAGTCCCCACCTCGCGTTGGCATCTCCTGCAGAGGTGGCCTGGTTTGGTTTTAGTATGTGTGTTGGGGTTATAATGGTGAAAGTGGCACACGATGCTGAGCATGGAGCTGTCAGTCTGTCTGTCTGGAAGGTGCCAAGGGCTCATATCAGTGTGGCTGTGTTCAATGTCACTCAATTTTATACTTACGAATAGTAAAAATGGTAAATTTTAAGCTATGTATGTTTCATCATAGTGTAACGGAAGCTCACTGGGGAGACTTGGAAAGATACAGAAATCTATAAGAAGGAAAAACACTCTCCCAACAAAACCCAGACTCACTCAGATAATCCACTGGATCCCCTCTGTCTTTTCTTATCCATGTCAACATATTTACATAAATATCAATTAAAAATTGGAATTCTGCTCTAGGTCTTTTTAAATTGTCTTGCTGAGCAAGGCCAATGTTCCATGCATTGTGGTTGGAATGTGAAATGAACCCCACAGGAGCGTTTCTGGTTGTTAGGAGCTGTTTTGGGCAGTTAGGGAACCTTTAGGAGATGGGGGTCTCAGTGAAGGAAGTGGGTCAGGGAGGTTGGATCTTGAGGTTTCCTGGCTGTTTCTCTGTCTTTCTCATCTATGTGCCCCGATCCACTCAGTGGAACCCCAAGTTGCCACTGCCACAGCTATGAGCCACCTTATCAATGCTCTTTCCACCAAGAGCTACCTCAAACCATTAACCAAAATATAACCCTTCTTCCCTGACTTTCTTTGCCAGGTGTTGTGACCCAGTTATGAGAAAAGTAATTGATATGCACACAGTTTAATAGTATTCTTTCTTTCTTTTCAGATAGGGTCTCTCTAGATAGTCCATACTGTCTTGAGTTCTCTATCCTCCAACCTCAGCCTCCCAAGTACTGGCATTGTAGGCGTGTACCACCAAGCCCAGCCCATTTAATATTCTTAAAATTGTTTCATTTTTTTTTGTTTTTTAAAACAGTGTTACCGGGTGGTGGTGGCACACGCCTTTAATCCCAGCACTCCGGAGGCAAAGGCAGGTGGATCTCTGTGAATTCGAGACCAGCCTGGTCTACAAGAGCTAGTTCCAGGACAGGCTCCAAAGCCACAGAGAAACCCTGTCTCGAAAAACCAAAAAAAAAAAAAAAAAAAAAAAAACCAACCAAACAAACAAAAACACCCCCCCCAAAAAAACAGTGTTCCTCTGTGTAGCCCTGGGTATCCTGGAACTCACTAAGTAGAATAGGCTGATCTTGAACTCAGAGATTGCTTGCTTCTGCTTCCTGACTGCTGGGATTAAAGGTGTGCACCACTTGCCTATTTTAATAATTTTTAATTAGGGTCTTACTGTTTAACCCCAGCTGTCCTGGAACTCACTCTGTAGACCAGGCTGGCCTTGAACTCACAGAGGTCTACCTGCCACTGCCTCCTGAGTGCTGGAATTAAAGGCATACACTCCCACGCCTGGTTTACATTTGCTTCCTACACACACACACACACACACACACACACACACACACACACACACCCCCCTCTATCTTTCTTCCTGCACATAGGAGTCCTAAACATTATTTCATAAGTTCTTGATTAGCTGGCAGGAACATTCAGAAAACTGTATTTTAAACAAGTTGATGACATTCCTTATATTCTTTTTTTCTTTTTTTTCCCCATAACTTGAGTATGACATTCCTTATATTCTTATGTGCACATTTCATCAACAGTTCTGTGTTACTGGACACTGAGGTGGTTTCAAACTTGTACACCACACTTCATTCTTTACTTCCATCTGTATTTGTGTCTGTAACTGTTTCCTTCAGATACATCCCTAGAAATATGTATTCCAAGCCAATGACTATGAAGATAACTGAAGGTCTCTCTTCATCATCCTTCCTTCCTTCTTTCCTTTCTTTCTAACAGGGTCTCTCTGTGTAACAGTCCTAGCTGTCCTGGAACTCGCTCTGTAGACTAGGCTGGCATTCAACTTGGAGATTCACCTGCCTCTGCCTCCTGAGTGCTGGAATTAAAGGTGTTTCCCATCATGACAGCCAGTAGGTGTCTTTAGCTTTGAGCAGGGCAAGTCAAGTCAACACAAAGTCCAGCAAGTCTGGGCTGCCACTCCTGTTGGGGCACCTTTGCTTTTCTTGTTTGTAAGGAGGACTTGGGGGTGGTGCAGTGCTGGGAACTGAACCTGAGGTCTTGTGTATGCTAAGCAAGCTCTCTCTTCCTGAACTGCATACCTGGCCCCTGCTGAGAGTTCACTCTCTTATTGAACTGCATACCCAGCCCCTGCTGAGAGTCCCTGTGTATTACTAATACTCATCTTTTAGAGGCCTGGCTTCTTTTTTAAAAAAATTATTTATTTTTATCTTATGTGCATTTATATTTTGCCTACATGTATGTCTGTGTGAGGGTATTGGATCCCCTAGAGCGGAAGTTACAGCAGACAGTTAAACTGCCATGTGGGTGTTGGGAATTGGACCCAGGTCCTCTGGAAGAGCAGCCAGAGCTCTTAACCTCTGAGCCATCTCTCCAGGCCTGGGCTCTTGATTGGCCCTAACTTACTACAGTAATGGCCAAGGAGTTGCTTGTCTTTTCTGGGTCAGACTTTTTAGAAGGCCCAAGCTGGCTTCACTTGGATAGTTGCTGGTTAGCTGGAAAGGTTGCTCGGAAGCCTTGATATTTCCACCTCCACTGTCCCCTCTTCGCACCCCGGTGGCCTCTCTCATGGCTCTCTTGTATTACAAATGGGCCAGCTCAGGGTGTAAGTGCTTTGCAAACCTGGTTGTACCCTCAAGCCACATGGCCAACTCAGAGCTAGTGTGGCAGAGGGGCCTCTTAAGACGAGAATGAGCCTACTATTACAAGACCCATCTATCTGCAAACTACGGTGTCAACTTCGCCCCTCCTTCCCTATGTGGCACAGCCCCCTCCTCCCTCGGTTGCTGATCTGACGTATTGTAGAGACCTTCCTTCTCATCTGTCTCCATACTCCACTCTAGAACCTCTAACATCTCTCTGAGTTTCAGGAAATTCGTCAGAGCAGAGCTGGGAAAGGCTCTTGTACTTTACCGTCCACCCTGGGCAGGGTTAGTCCTGGCATCATAGACAGAGGCCCCAGTCCCAGTCCCCATTCCCAGCATGTCTGAATCTGTGTGAAGAAGTGTCTGAAGGGAATATACCTGTCCTTCCTATAAGACATTTTTTAGACTTGTTTTATTTTGTGTGTATGAATGCTTTGACTACATATATGTATGTGTATCATGTGTGTACCTGATGCCTGTGGAAGTCAGAAGAGAGCATTGGATCCTCTGGAACTAGAATTCCAGATGGTTGTGAGCCACCATGTGGGTGCTAGGAAATCAAACCCTGGGTTCCTCTTTAAGAGCAGCCAGTGCAGCTGGGCAGTGGTGGCCCACACCTTTAATCCCAGCACTTGGGAGGCAAAGACAGGGGGATCTCTGTGAGTTTGAGGTCAGCCTGGTCTATAGAGAAAGTTCCTGGATGGCCAGGGCTACACAGAGAAACCCTGTCTTGAAATATCAAGGGGAAAAAAAAGTTAATTAAAAACACGCGAAATGTCCTTGGATCTCTGCCAGTCACTGCCTGGAAGTAAGGGGTTTTCCAGGAACAGGAACTCTTTGAAGACAAAGGGAATGTGGGAGGAGACAGCGGTCTGTGGCCAGAATGCCCTTGGGGATGTTGCTTGAGGATTTTTTTTGCTTTTGTGGGCAGGAGTGTGAGATGAGCAACACTGTCCTGGGAAATTCATATGCTTACTGTACCGGAAAACAGTATAAGGAAAGATCTATTTTGCTCACACCTCAGATGGTTTTGGGGTGTTTGCTTGGCAAGTCATGCACTTGGCAGAGCATCAGACATCATGCTGTGATAGCAGGCGTAGGAGGAAGCCTCCTCCTGGTGGACAGGAAGAGGGGAGAGAGGGACGTAAAGAGGAGGGGGAAGGGAAGAGGAAGAAGAGGGGAGGAGGAGGAAGAGAGAGAAGGAAGGAAGAAAGGAAGGAGAGAGATGGGAGGCGCCACCTGGATCAAGAAATAGCTGTCCAGAATCTGCCCCATCTTCAATCATACTCTACCTCCTCCCGTTTCCAGAACTCCAAACAGCACCATCAATGGACAGGCATTCCACATAGGAGCCTGTCAGGAGGATGCTTCAAATTCAAGGGGTAACACTCAGAAAAATAGTGGGTTCAGGCCTTCCAGAATCCTTCTAGAAGTTTCTGCCCTCCTTAATCCTCTCTGTGAAATTTTCTAACGTCTCTACTTGCTCTTTTCCTCTGCTCTTCAGACACCAAGAAAGACCTGAAGCAGATCACCAGCCACCTGCTGGACATGCTGGTCAGTAAGAAGGTCTCTGGGCAGGGCAGAGACCAGGCACTGAACCTGCTCAACAAGAACGTTCCCAGGAAGGACCTGGCCATTCATGACAACTCACGCACTATCTATGTCGTAGATAATGGTGAGATGGGGGATGGGCTTGAGGTTCAATCATACTGTTAGGGCAGGCTCAGGATACTTGTCTCTGTGTAGAGAGAAGAGGAGATGTTGTCTGGAGAGTGTCTTCAGTCCCCACTGAAGTGGGTGGCAGGCATTAGTGTATCCCAGGACTAGGGGCTGTTGACGCAGGTAGGTCAAGGCTCTGAATTAAGGGCAAGAACATATTCAGAAAGCAGTTAGCACCCCAAAACATTGGGTAGAGCCACCTAAAAGACAGGGTTAAGTGTTTGCTACAAACAGGACTTTACCAACCATGGGGTAACATGCCTGAAGTCTCATGGCTGGTAAAACACTTAACAGGCCTTCCAAAGGGGGAGAAGATGACGTCACACGTACTTTATTATAGCAAGCAAAGTGAAATTTCTCTAGCAGGTAGTCACTAAATCTAAGTGTGAGTTGTCTCCCAAATCCATTCCATCTGTACAGGAGTCACACCCGTGGCTTTAGAGTCTGCTGTGGTGAATTCTCCCACAGGTTTTGTGACATATAGCCTATGACTTGTTCTAAAAGGGCCAAGTCAGCTCCCATTAGGTTCTGTGCTCCCCAAGCACCCACCCAACACAGTGCCCATGCAAGCGCTTAGATCCTAGTGTCCAAGGACCGTTGTCATGCTCCCCTACCCCAGCTGGCCTCTGCCTATATTCTGAAAGCCGGCCAGCAACGGTGACCCCCTTCTCCGCGCTAGGATCAAGTACATGGTTTGTGGGATGAAACAGGTGGGGGAAAACATTTTTTTATTCTCTTCTTTGGTTGGAATGCTGGGGTCCAGCCCGTGGGCCTGCAGTGGAGGCCATCTCATGGGGCTGACCTCTCAGTCTGAGGGGTCTGTGCCCACCCCCGGGAGAGTCAGAGCTGAGTTGTAGACGGTGGAGGTTTTCCTTAAAGTCGTAAAATATACACAGTATAACATTGCTGCCAGTCACTTTCGGTTCCCTGCCAGGACCCAGAACCCCAGGCTTCCATGTTTCCCTCAACACTTCCTTTCTCTGACTGGGGTCACTGATATCTCTCCACCTCCAAGCTAGCTCTGACATTAGATGTCCCAGAGGCTTCATGGCGTGACAGTTCATATGGTGGGCTCGACACCAGGCATGAGGTGTCCTCTGTGTGTGTCACTTGTGATCTTGTCTGAACGATGGAACTGATTGCTGAGAAGTAGGGTGATTGTTAGGCTCAGCTCAGGGAGCACGCACAAGCCCCTTGGCACTAAAGAAATGCTTGGAACAGTCTGTCACTCATCTTTTGGGGACACGGGAGTCAAATTGGAGCCTTTCATAGGCTAGGGAAGCACCCTCTGTCGCTGAGCTCTGTCCTTCTCTCCATCTGTAGTTCTGCCGAAGCCAGCTGCCTCATCTGTATCATTAGCTTTCAGTACCTGTAGGTTTACATGCCCAGTTCCCACACTGTGTTGAAGGTAGGGTGGGCAAGGGGCTTGGTTATTAATCTACTTATTCAACAAACATGTGATCTTGAGTTTAGTCTGGTGGAGGAAGCCATCGAAGGTTCTTCCATAAGGATGTGAGAAGAGATAATGGTAATAACTACCAAAGTAACGGCAGACCTTTGAGGAGTGGTTATGTCTCAGGATGGGTGGGAGGCCATTTCTGTACATTATCTGACTGAGTATTCAAGTCTATAAAATAGGTTGTGCTTTTTAACCTTTGTAAAGGAAGAAACTGAGGCCTGGGGAAAAGATGCTATGAACTCGTGTATAAGGTAGCCCATATACAATCCAGAAACGGCAGCGCTGGTCTAGATCCCTGAGATCAACTAGTGTTGAGTTTAGTATGGTGGAGATAATGGCTATGCAACAGGGGGATGGCTCCAGAGGCAGAGGCAGGAGAAAGGTCAGAACCTCCTTGTCCACTCTCCAGCGCCCTAAACTCTGGAGAGGCCATGTACTGTCTGAAGCCATAGCTGGTGGGGAGCCAGCGATGAGACATTTTTGAAGGGGACAGAGCCCCTCAGGAGTCTCAGTCTCCCTGCCGTTACCCTTTAGGTCTGAGGAAGATCCTGAAGGTGGTGGGGCAGGTTCCAGATCTACCCTCCTGCCTGCCTCTGACGGACAACACCCGCATGCTGGCCTCCATTCTCATCAACAAACTCTATGACGACCTGCGCTGTGACCCCGAGCGTGACCACTTCCGCAAGATCTGCGAGGAGTACATCACGTGAGTTCCCTGGAGGCATTAACCACCTCTGGCTGTGTGGCCAGTCGCCCTCCACCTTCAGTAACTTACAGAAATAATAGTAATTTATTACCCCTCAATGGGATGGGTATTGTTTGAGATCGCCTATCAAGGCACAGTTACATTGGCCTGGACCATAGTCGTCTGATGGCTTGATGGCTTGACTGGGGCTGGAAGCTATCTCTAGGAAGCTGCGCTAACGTGGCTGCACACTGGTGCTGGCTGCTGGAGAACTGCAGTTACTCCAGTGTGGACCTCTCCGTGAACTGCTGAGGAGTCTCTCTCCTTACCTGTCCCCCACCACTGATTTGATGTTGTGGTTTACAGTTAATTCCAGCGATTCTCAAATCTGTACATGGTCCAGATTTCTGGGACACTACCCATACCTCAAAACCTGGGGTGTGGCTTAGGAAGCTTCCCTCAGAGGGGCCCTAGGTGGGCAAAGTCATCACCTTCACTCTGGGGTTCTTTCTCTCTTTCTAGGATGGGATACTGGTGTTTTTTGGGGGGGGGCAGGCAAGAGAGAGTTTAGATTTTGTAAGACAAACGCATACATCTGGTTTTGTTTTGTTTTAAGAAAAGGTCTTACTAGGTAGCTCCTACTTGCTTAGAACTCTCTGTGTAGATCAGGTTGGCCTCAAACTCACAGAGCTCAGTGCCTCTGTCTCCTGAGTGCTGGGATGAAAGGCGTGAGCCACCATGCCTGGCAAATTCATACATTGCTCTTACCTATGTATTTATTTATTTTTTTTTGAAAAAAAAAAGCCAAATGAAGAGCTATTCTGAGCTCTCCTGAGCTCTCAGGCATGCCAACTCCCTTATGAGTCCTCCTGTCCTTGGAGCTTGAGTCTTGGTTCCATAATCCTTACAAAGAAGTCTGGTCCTAGAGGGCTACAGGCAAAACTTTTTTTCTTTATTTTTTATTGAGATGCAAGGTCCAGCTAAATGGGAGATAAAGCTCTGACCAGTCTTGGTCTTCCATGTACAAGAGGAATTCACCCTGGCAGAGCGTTGGGTCCTGATTGGTCCTTGTTCCTGAGCTCAGCAGAAGCCAGCTTGTTGATAGGCTGGGGCTACTGGGATGCGGCCCGTGTGAGGAAAGCCGCTCCGCCCACACCCGTGTCTGCAGACGGCATCCGCTGGTGCTGTGGTTTTAACTCTTGGACCCAGTGTGCACCTTGGTCCCCATTTGTGTCCTCGTTTGGTTTTGCTGGGAAAACCTGAACTGAGTCTGATCTTCGGCAGGCCCCTTCCCAGTATCTGATTATTCCTCTCCTGCTTTTTTGGGTGCTCTCCCCACCGTTTCAATGCATGAGATCCCAAATGGAATTCTGTACCCTCACTTGTCCTTCCAGGGCAGCTTGTCAGGCGCCACACTGGGCCTGTCTGTGGCTATGCCTATGGACGGTCCTTCCAGGTTGAAAGGACAGGAGCTGTTGGAGTCTCTCATTGGTCCTTGCCTGAGCTGAGGGGTCTTCTCACCTTTCCCTGTGTAACCAGCAACTAATGACTTACCAATCACCTCAATTTGAAGTGACTTTTTTAAGGGTGCCCCAGCTCAAAACTCTTCAAGGAAGAGACTTTGGGGTGACTGCATTGCAGGCCAGTGCCTTCCTCAGTGCTGCTTCCTCCTCTGACCAATAATTCAACTTCTTGCAGGTCAGTCTTCAAGGTCAGAGAGTGCTGCCCCAGGAACATACCCTGTGACCAGTCGTGATATCATTTGTCCTTAAGAAATAACAATACTATACTCTTTATTTATAGACCAAAAAGCTGAGATTCAGAAAGGTTCCGTGAACTGCCCAATGTCACACAGCTCAGGTGTAGGGCAAATTCAAATCTTCCCCCACGTGTTGTACTCTTTCTGCCCCTTTGGGATGATTCTCTTGACTACCCTTGTCCTCTGTCTTAGGGGCAAGTTTGATCCCCAGGACATGGACAAGAATGTGAATGCCATCCAGACAGTGTCAGGGATCTTGCAGGGGCCCTTTGACCTGGGCAATCAGCTGCTGGGCATGAAAGGTGTGATGGAGATGATGGTGGCCCTGTGCGGCTCGGAGCGCGAGGCAGACCAGCTGGTGGCTGTGGAGGCACTCATCCACGCCTCCACTAAACTCAGCCGGGCCACCTTCATCATCACCAATGGCGTGTCGCTTCTCAAGCAGATCTACAAGACCACCAAGAATGAGAAGATCAAGATCCGCACGCTGGTGGTGAGTGGCCTGGGTGCTGAGAGCCAGGGACACCAGGATGAAGGAGACATAGCCCCCAGCCTTGAGGGGGTGCCTTAGTTAGGGTTACTATTGCTGTGATGGAACACTGTGACAGAAAAGCAAGTTGGGGAGGAAAGGGTTTATTCAGCTTACACTTCCATGTTACTGCTCATCATTGAAGGAAGTCGGGATAGGAGCTCAAACAGGACAGGAGCCTGGAGGCAGGAGCCGAGGCAAAGGTCATGCAGGAGTGCTCCTTCCTCTGGCTTGCTCAGCCTGCTTTCTCAACTCCAGGACCATCAGCCCAGGGATGGCACCACCCACAATGGGCTGAGCCCTCCCCCATTGATCTAATTAAGAAAATACCTTACAACTGGATTTTGTGGAAGTCTTTTCTCAATTGAGGCTCCTTCCTTTCTGATGACTCTAGCTTGTGTGAAGCTGGCATAAAACCAGCCAGGACAAGAGGTCACGTACTAGGGACCCCTCAGGCCATCTATGTGCCCCTACAGTCAGAGTGAAAGCCAGGGTCGTGGGAAGAGAGTTAGGAGGATGACCCCCGTTTAGTGCTAGGAAAGTGCCCTCTGTACTGTGGAGACAAACACGGACACCAGTCAGGAAGTACTTTCGGAGCAGACACCAACAAATGCATTTGTTTGAGCAGCTGCATGCAGCAGAATTAGGCTTTTCATTTTTACTGTTTCCACCTTTCAGAACTGTTCTCAGTCTCCTTTCTTCACCTAACAAAAAATTACAGAGAAGATTTGATTCATTCACCTGGATCTTAATTCACACTGTTTTTTTGTTCTGTTTTTCTTTTTAAAAAGATTCATTTATTTATTATTTTATGTGTATGAGTCTTCTGTCTTCATGCATACCAGAAGAAGGAGTCTGATACCACTACAGATGGTTGTGAGTCATCATGTGGTTACTGGGACTTGAACTCAGGACCTTTGGAAGAACAGTCAAGTGCTCTTAACTGCTGAGCCATCTCTCCAGCCCCCTTTGTTCTATTTTTTTTTAAAGAAAGGTTCTAGCTTATTGTGGTAATGTGTCCCAAACTGACCTCAAATGTGTACCCTCTTGAGTACTGGAGTTACAGGCTCTAGCTCCAGACTTTTTATTCTTTTGATTGATTGAGTCTTGCTATGGATCCCAGGCTGATCTCAAATATACTATGTAGGCCAGTAGTCTGGTCTTCAACTCATGATTCTCCTGCTCACTCTGAGCTGGGATTACAGGCCTGTACCACTATGCCTGGCTCATATAATTTTTAAAAATCTCTCTCTCTCTTTCTCTCTCTCTCCCTGTGTGTGTGTGTGTGTGTGTAAATGTGCCATGGCACACATGTGGAGACCAGTGGACACCATGGGTATTGATCCTTGATGTTTTCCCTTGTTTGAGACAGGGTCTGTAGTTGTTTGCCATTGCACAACCAGGCTGACTGGCCCATATACTTCTTGAGATTCTCCCACCTCACTGAAGGAACACATAGCACATAGGCCTGTGCTGTGTCCAGCTTTACATGCGTCCTGGGGATCTGAACCCAGGTCCTCATGCTTGCTGCCCTCAATGAGTCATTCCCTAGCCCCTCATGTCAGTCAATTTTTTGTTTGTTTGTTTGTTTTTGAGACAGGATCTCACCGTGTATGTGACCTTGAATGGCTTGGAGCTCGATATGTAGACCAAGCTGAACCCTAACTCACAGAGATCCTTCTGCTTCTGACCCCTGTGTGCTGTGATTAAAGGTGTGCGCCACCATGACTGGCCCTCATATCAATTTTTTAGAAATTTTTTTTGCCATGGGCATGATGGCCCTTCTGCTCCAGAAGGCATTGTTCTTTTCCTGGCAAGGGTCTGTTTTTCCTCCGGGTTAGATTTTGTATGTCTGAATTTGTTGCCCACGTGATGTGACTTTGCCATCTCACACCATCTCGAGGTTTCTCACGGTGGCTGTAGATATTATTCTCTTGTGCAGAGTTTTCAAAACATCTACGAGATCAAAGTGGTGAGCATCCTCCCTAACACAGGGCATTGGATGGGGCGTCTCAGAAGAGGTGGAAGGGCACAGAGGTATATTAAGCAGAGGAAAAGGGACAGTGTTGATCACAGGGCTACAGGACCTGACTTAGGCTTCAGTGTTGCTAACCCTCCCATATTCCTCTCCGCAGGGCCTCTGTAAACTTGGCTCAGCTGGGGGCTCAGATTATGGACTCAGACAGTTTGCTGAAGGGTCAACGGAGAAGCTGGCTAAGCAGTGTCGAAAGTAAGAGACTGGACTCTCTGCTTCCTTATGGGCCTCTGTGGGGGGTTTCTGGAGTGTGTTTCAGTGACGTTGGGTGAGAAAAGACCCCCCCTCACTGGCCACCTGCAATATGGATCATGAGTCACTCTTGGCCAGAGCCCTGGCTCCTTCTCCAGCGGTTTCTCCACTCCTCCACTTCTAGGTGGCTGTGTAACACTGCTATAGATACTCGGACACGACGCTGGGCAGTGGAGGGCCTGGCCTACCTCACGCTGGATGCTGATGTGAAGGACGACTTTGTCCAGGACATCCCTGCTCTACAGGCCATGTTCGAGTTGGCCAAGGCAAGAGTAGTCCTGATCTCTGACCTCAGGAAAGGGTGCCTGGCCCTGGCCCTCAGGGCGCAGCTGGCTGTGGGCTCATCCTGGCTCCACCCTCCCAGGGGAAGCTGCATTGGCTCTTTTGTTGGATGGCCCTCATCTTGCCTGGTTGTGGGTGGATCCATGTCTGCCTGTGACCCTTTGGTAATGAGATCATGAGGGAACCCAGGCAGTGCCTGGGCTCTTCTGGAAGGGTGGAAGGGGTCCACTAGGATCAGCCCAGAGGTTTCCACTCGTCTACCACTAAAGTGGCTCCTTTGTGTTTCTTCCTGTCCTGGGGGGCCTCCAGACCAGCGACAAGACCATCCTGTACTCAGTGGCCAACACCCTGGTAAACTGCACCAACAGCTATGATGTCAAGGAGGTCGTCCCTGAGCTGGTGCAGCTTGCCAAGTTCTCCAAGCAACATGTGCCGGAGGAGCACCCCAAGGTGGGTCCAGGGTAGCTCGGGAGTGGGTGGTGTTGGTGGGGGAACTGTGCTGCTGAGACCTCGGGGAATGCTTTGTGCCTTTAAACAATGACAATAGCCGATTTCCCCCACTAGGTGGCACTTACGATTCCTGTCTTTTAATCTTCTGACTGGGGGATGGCTAACTATTTTGTAATTTGATTAAATAGAAACAGATGAATATTTTGCAATATTTGTTGATGACTTCATGAATACTTGTGTTTTGTTTCATGCTTCCAAGTCATAAAAATATGATTTTTCTGGGATATCTGAACTTAGGGATGAGTGCTGAGTAGGAACTCAGGTTTCTAAAAGTGCAAATATCAGAACCCCTACCACAAAAGATTGTATGGTGATCACCCCTACACAAGGATATATTTGTATACTATTTGCATATGAATTAATGTGGAAGAATACTACCAGCTAGTGAGATCATTTGGGCTTGGGAAGTCACATCTGTGTTACAAAGTGGAATGGTGTACAGTAGAGAACTTGGCTGTAAAGTGACATCATTTCCACAGGACCACTGCTGGCAGTTTCTTGTGTTACTCACAGGAAGTTTATCTTTCTTTCTCCCCTGTATATATAGTTGCAATCAGAATGTGAGTGTTGCCTTTGTGCCAGACATTGGGAATATACTCACGTTGCCGTCTCATCCTTTCAACTGCTTCATTTCTTTGTGATGCAAGGGTTTGGATTCAGTGCCTCATATGTGCTAGGCAGGTGTTCCATGGCTGAGCTGCATCCCCAGTCCTCCACCTAGGCAGGTGCTCTACCACTGAGCTGCATCCCCGGTGCTCCACCTAGGCAGGTGCTCCACGGCTGAGCTGCATTCCCAGTCCTCCACCTAGGCAGGTGCTCCACGGCTGAGCTGCATCCCCAGTCCTCCACCTAGGCAGGTGCTCCACGGCTGAGCTGCATCCCAGTCCACCCTACCGCTCTTATCACTGGGTTCTGTTTCATCCAGACAGGGATATAGCACACATACATGCCCCGTGGCTGTGTGTGAGGTTTAAGCACATTTCCAGAGATTATACACCATGCCCCCCTCCTGTCTACTCCTCACCCTGATGATGATCTGTCATAATGACTCAGCCTGGGGCTGACTAACAAGTGGTCCCTTCCCCACACCCACCCTTTTGTCCCCTCCAGGATAAGAAGGATTTTGTAGACATGCGGGTGAAACGGCTCCTGAAGGCAGGTGTCATATCTGCGCTGGCCTGCATGGTGAAGGCGGACAGTGCTGTCCTCACAGATCAGACCAAGGAGCTGCTGGCCAGGTGCAACTGGGAAGGGCTGGGGAGACTGGGAGGCAGGACGGAAGATTAGAATAGCAGAGACCAAGTGAGGGCTTGGAGAACATGGGGAAGAGACGTGATAAGGCAGGTCACCGCAGCTGCGTCAGGAGGTGACCCCTGTTCCTTTTGGTTACCTTTTCCTCAGAGATGAAGGGTAGACTAGAGAGGAAGCAGCCAGGTCTCCGTTACAGCACGATGGGTAAATGCCATGATAAGGAAGCACGGAAGTCTGGTTGGAGTCCAGACAATAGGTCCCAACCACCCAGCTAGAAGGTTGGTGGGTGGACATCCAGGAAAGGGCTCTTGATAGAGGTGATAATTCAGCAGAGTCCTGAAGGAGAAAAGCAGCCAGCCAACTGCAGGGAATGGAAGGGCTCCAGGAAAGAGCGAACAGCATGTACAAAGGCAGCGAGGATGGAGGGGTAAAGAGTAGAGTTTGGTTTCTCCTGCAGTATGTCTGGGGTGTTATGAGTGGTGGTGGCATTACATGGGACCAGGACCAGATGATGCAGGTAAACAGGAGGGTTTCTCCTGGATTGGGGTAGCAGGGAGCTGTTGGCTGTCTCCAGAAATAGGAGTGGGATGGCTCTTGGAAGCCTTGCTTAGATTTATTTCCTCCCCCACCACTTACCTGCATGGCAATGTCCTTAAAGGCTGCTCTTTCTAGTCAAGGGCGCACGGTCTGCCTTTCCAGGCGTCCACTATTGCGCTGAGGGCTCCTGACTCTGACTGGCTGTGTGTGATTCCTGGGAATGCTCTACTTATCATTCTCCCTTATCATTGGTTCTGCAGGGTGTTCCTGGCACTCTGTGACAACCCAAAGGATCGGGGCACCATTGTAGCTCAAGGTGGTGGCAAGGTAAGTTAGGCTGTCCTAGATAGAAGGTGATCTACTGGGAAAGAGCGCTCGCATGCGCGCGCGCACACACACACACACACAGATACACACACACAATGTGTGCATGCCTGCATATCCTACATACACATTCATATACGTGGGTCCCCCTTGTCTCACTCCAAAGTCATGTGCTTCACCGCCCCCTACCTTCCTGAAATACACTCACTTAGTTATCTGCACCATCTAATTCACAGGCCCAAACTAGTTCCTTCTTGATTTGATGATGTTGTGGGATCTGCTTTGGAATCCTATGCCCTCTCCCTGCTATTCTGACTGATGTGAAGGCAGATCTTGGGCTTCTCACAGAAGTCTTGTAGTGGAGCTTTGTTCTTCTTCTTCCTTTTTGTTTTGTTTTTCAAGACAGGATTTTTCCTGTAACAGTCCTAGCTGTCCTGGAACTCGCTCTGTGGACCAGGCTGGACTCGAACTCACAGAGATCTGCCTGCTTCTGCCTCCCAGGTGCTGGGATTAAAACCATGCACCACCACACCCAGCCGCTCTCCTTCTTTTTCGCTGTGCAATCCTGGGCACTTTACTCTCTCTGAACTGTAATTTCTTCCTCAGCAAAATGGAGAGGAGGAGTCACTGTCTCACTTTTCAGAGAGTCATGGGAAGTAGGTTAGATACATTCAGTTCATAGCTGCTCAATAAACAACGGCTATTAGGATTGGATTTAGCTTGGGCAAAATGTAAAAAAATACCAGTTATTATTTCTTATTATTACTGTTATTATGATTTGAGATAGAATCTTACCATGTTGCCCTGATTAGCCAAGTTCTTTCCCTGTATGTAATCCAGGTTGGACTTGAAGCTGTTGTAGTCTTCCCACTTCATCCTCCTGCATGCTGAGATTTTAGGCCCATGCCACCACACCTAGAAAAAGTCAATTTATTGGTTATTTTTTCCGAAACGGAGGGAGAAATGAAGGCAGGGACCTTTATAGTCACTGGGACCCAGGGTTGTGAATCCTTGACAGGTATTTCATAGATTTATATGGTGCTTGAGTTAGTCAGACTTTTGTCTCTGTGACGAACATCTGGCATGAGAACAGATGAGGAAGAGAAATTGCTTTGCATTTATGTTCTCCGAGGTTCTGGTCCATGGTGGGCTCACTGAGGATCAGAAATGAGGCAGGACCTTATGGTGGCGGAGTGCGAAGCCAAGCAAAGTTGCTCAATTTATGAGTCAGGAGTGAGAGTGGAAGGAAAGAGAGGAAAAGGGGAGGGAAAAAAACAAGATACACCCTTAAAGTCACATTCCGTAATGTTCTCCCTCCAAGCCGGGCTTTCCTCCCAATAGTCCCTTCAGCTGTGAGCTCATCAACGGATTGATCTGAGGGTTAGCTCAGAGCTCTCAGGGTCCAGTCACTTCCTCATCACACCAACAGCTGGAGACCAAGCCTCACATGCATGAGCCTTGGGGGACTTTGTCTACAGAGGAACAGTGCTCCAGAGCTCGTTAGGCTGGGAATCTCTGATGAGACGGACAGAGGGCAGCTGGAGCCAGAGGAGGGAGAGAGAGGCTTCTGGTTGTCTGTGGTTGGCTAGTGACTGTGCTCTCTCTTGCAGGCCCTGATCCCCCTGGCTTTGGAGGGCACAGATGTTGGCAAGGTGAAGGCAGCCCACGGGCTAGCCAAGATTGCTGCAGTCTCCAACCCAGACATCGCCTTCCCTGGGGAGCGGGTGCGTATCTGCAAAGCAAGGGAGAGGGTGCTCCATTGCTCCTAGGGCCCTGTCCCTGCACCTCCTCTGCTGAGAAAGGGTCATGATGCTGTCACAGGGAGGATAATGAGTCAGGGACACAGGGACCCCAGGCCTGGCTCTACCTCTGATGAATATGCTTGTCCTCCTGAACTTAGCTTTCCCATTTGAACAGTGAAAGGAAACAATGTAGCCTCTCAGGATCGCCATGCAGATTCAACCCGACAGCCTATGGGAAGCCAAGGGCTTTGGGACTATAAAGCTTCAGATGCAGGAGACTGAGAAATGCGGCTCTCTCATCCCCACAGGTGTATGAGGTGGTGCGGCCCCTCGTGAGTCTCCTGGACACACAGAGGGATGGCCTTCAGAACTATGAGGCTCTCCTGGGACTCACCAACCTGTCTGGGCGCAGTGACAAGCTTAGGTAAGTGGGGCAGGTAGAGAGGGCAGAGGTCCACGGAGGTAACCACAGAGTGTTTGGTTGCAATTTTGTACCTATCATGTACTCCTATTGTACCTATTTGTACTCCTCTGCTGGGATGACAGCGGCAGAGATGAAACAGAGATAGGAGGGGCTGTGAGCAGGCACCCTATACAAACCCACAGGGATTGTGTGAAACCGCAGGTCCCAAAGGCAGCCTCCCCTAAGGTAGAAAGGACCAGTCCGGCCGATGGAAGAGTTAATAGGTAACCCTTCTTGGAAGCAGAGGGGTGGTGGACTGTATTGTGCTGTGTTTTTAGGTGGCAGACAACTTAGCCTAACTGGCTCTTGAATTAAGGAAATATACTGACTCATGCAAATTAAGTTTGGGATAAATCAATTAGGTGTGGTTTGATGCAGGAACTGAAAAAGTTGCCAACAAAGCTACAGAGAAACCCTGTCTTGAAACAACAACAACAACAACAAAACCCAAAAGACAAAACAAAACAAAAAAGTTGTCTGGTTATTGGCCATCCAGTCCCCTCCTCTCCCCTCCCCTCTGCTGTTTTAACTTTCAGATGGACTTTTCTCCTCTCTCGTGGTCACAAGTATAACACTTGACCTCATGTGCAGCAGGAAAAGGAAGAGAATTTTCTTTTCCAATTATTAATAGTAAATATCTCCAGTGGGGTGACACGTTCTTCCCAGAGCCAGTTGCTGTGACTGGGAGACATTATCATGTCACTGAATTTATATCCATTATGTCTTCTGGAGGTGGGGTCAGCATCCCTTACACTGTACAGGCTGAGGATGTGGGAGGGACCCCATGAAGCTGGAGGAAGAACCTTGTATGATCAACCTCATGCGCTCATGGTTGTGGGGAGGGGTACTCAAGGCCCTCTTCCCCTCACCCTTCCCCTTCACTCCAGGCAGAAGATCTTCAAGGAGAAGGCCTTGCCAGACATTGAGAACTACATGTTTGAAAATCATGACCAGCTACGGCAGGCAGCTACTGAATGCATGTGTAACATGGTGATCAACAAGGAGGTAAGGCTGGGGCTCCAGGGGACAGGTGACCAAGGTATGAGCATCAGGCTTGCCATGAGACTGGGGCTCCAAGGAATGAGGTGGCCAAGATATGAGTATTGGCCTTGGGATGAGGCTGGGGCCATGAGATGGTACTAAAGCAGCATTTTGATCAGAGAATCTAGGAGTCCCCAGAACACACCTAGATTAGGGCCCTGTTTCCCTTTAGGAGTCCTAAGGAAACATATTCATGGTGTAATGAAGCTGAGTCTTGGTCTTAGTGAGGTGGAAAGTGCCATTTTTGTAAGTTAATCAAGCCTAAATAATATCATAGTATCATAGGCAGGGCTATGCTCAGGGCTCTTGGAGCTTGAGAGAGGCCAGAGTGCTTCTTACAGTCATTAAAGATCCACAGGCCAGTGAAGAGATGCAAAAGCACAGTTCTGAATCACTTTCAAACACCTCTCTGTGAGTATCCACAGGCCCACGGCAGCTGTACTTACCACCGAGTAATCATAGGGTATAAAAAGAAAACAAGTTGGGTGGTGGTGGCAATGCATGACTTTAATTCCAGCACTCTGAAGGCAGAGGCAGGCAGATCTCTCTAAGTTCGACGCCAGCCTGGTCTACAGAGTGAGTTCCAGGACAGCCAGGGCTGTTACACAGAGAAATCTTGTGTTAAAATAACAGCAACAACAAAAAACCAACCCCCCTCAAAGCCCAACAAAACAAAACAAAACAAAAAACAAAAAAAAAGGAAAAGAAAAAGAATTAGGAGAATACCACAAGGCTTCACAGTCAAGAAACAGGACAAATTATGAAGCTTTAGTGAATACCTTCTTCGCATGGTGACCAAGCATCACTGTGCTTACAGACGTGACAGGTCCAGATCTGAGACACTTCTGGAATGTGAGCCCTCATGCAAGGACAGGTGAGGCTGGAGATTTTTCACCTCTATACCTAATTCAAGTCTTAGATCCTCTCCTGTTCCCAGAGTGTCTTATTTATTTTTCTATTGCTGTGATGAAACACCAGAACCAGGGAACAAATAAAAGGAAACATTTGATTTGGCGTACAGTTTTGGAGGGTTAGAGTCCAGGATGGCAGACCAAAGGAACAACTGGGAATTCACATCTTGATCCACAACCATGATGCAAAGAGAGAGCAGTGGGAATCACAGGAGTCGTTTGAAACCTCAAAGCCTACTCCCAGTGTCACACCTCTTCCACAAAGCCACACCTCCTAATCCTTCCCAAACAGTTCCAGCAACTGGGGCCAAGTATTCAAACATATGAGCCTATGGGATCATTTTTATCCTGACCTCTACATGGAGGAAAATCTAACTTATGAAAGCTTGCTAGAGTCAGTCAGCAAGGATTGAGTCCATCAGGGGACTGGCCTAAGGCTGAGCTGGGAGCTGGCAATTATATGGAAGGAAAA
Source organism: Ondatra zibethicus (assembly GCA_004026605.1). Lineage (NCBI taxonomy): Eukaryota > Metazoa > Chordata > Mammalia > Rodentia > Cricetidae > Ondatra > Ondatra zibethicus. Next base: position 133,763 of record PVIU01001116.1, read on the forward strand.
GGGTATGTCCAAGGAGTCAGAGATGGGGTGGCCTATAAAGAGGGCACTGTGAAAGGGGGGGCAACCTTCCCTGGGGGAGCACCTGCAGAATCAAACTGCATAGCGGTTTTAAGGGACAGAAGTTCATTCCTGGTCATGTTATAGTGTCATTGAGTTGGGGCTTGTCTACGCAGCAACTAGGAATCCAAGCCTTTTGGGGCAACAGAAAGTGCCTCCCTCCTGCCACTCTGGAGTGATGATCTCTATTTGGTAGTGAGTAGGAATGACCATAGAAAGAGAGAAAACTATGCCACTTACCCAAGGTGGCCAGCCAGTGACTGCTCAACTCTGCTTCCATTCCATCAGTGAGAACTAGGCCGTGGCCACATCCAGGTGTAGGAGAGGAGAGGGCTGCAATCCTTGGTGGGATAGCTGCTTCCAGTGACTTCCATCTGGGCCCCACAAGAGACAGCCATGCTGGCCTCTTCCTTCATACCTCCCCTCTGATGGCCCCTGCTCCAGATCCCGGGAGATACAGAAGGAGGCTCTTACCTAGTATTTGTGACATTTGTCTTCTTCCAGAGACCTACATTTTGGATATTTGCTCCAATCAAATGTCCTTAACCTTGACCAATTAGATTTTGCTGTCATGTAAAGGATGGCAGAAGATGCTATGGACCAGAGCCTTAATAACTCTTTGTGACAGGTCAGAGGGCTGGGTGGGCATCAGGCAGCTGCTTCTGCTTTCAAGTGTTTGGGACACTTCCATCTCACCTGGTGGAGACAGGGCAACCACTCCCCAATACCAAGGAAATCTTCTTGATTGCCCCTGCTCCTGTACAAGTCCCCATGCTTTCAGGGACAGCAAATTCATTGCACAGCAGGCCACAACGGCCCAGGACTGTGGAGGAGGTAGTCTGTGTTTCCCAAAGAGAAGCTGTAGCTTTTCCTAGAGTAGAGATGCAAAGAGAAGGGGCCAATCTAGGGGAGGTGGGAGATGTCCTCTTCCTCCTTAGCCTTTGGCTGTGGCGAATTCATAGCCCCTTCCCTCAGGCAATCGTAGAAGAGCTTTATGCAGCAACACCTCAGAGAAAATCTACCAGAGAGCCTGGGCCAGGGAATGTCAGCTGCCTCTTTCCGTCCTTGGGAGGTGCAGGCATGGGACATCTCTCTCTGATCACACATCTACCCGGAACAGGTTCAGGAGAGGTTCCTGGCTGATGGGAATGACCGGCTGAAGCTGGTGGTGCTTCTCTGTGGGGAGGAGGACGACAAACTGCAGAACGCAGCAGCTGGGGCCCTGGCCATGCTGACCGCAGCACATAAGAAGCTGTGCCTCAAGATGACGCAGGTGGTAAGAGCAGGTCGGGGACAGGTGGGAGCTGGGTGAGGCGTACAGAATCTCCCAACCCTCAGGCCATACTGTCCCAGTTCAACTAGGGAGGCTGGGCTGCAGGGCAAACTTTCCTAGTCGGGAGTTGGTTTCCCAATACCTAATGAGGGGAGACTGTGTCTGTTGGTCATTACCACTACTGCTACTGTTTGAACTCCAAAGTGCGTTACCTAAAGTCCTCTTGCCATGGTTTTGTGGGTGCACATAACCCCTGCTGAAGAATGATAATAACCCGAATCAGATCACTGCTGAGGGGATCGTGAGTTCCTCAGAGAAGTATGGAAGGGGTTGGGACACTGCAGAAAGCTGGTGGTAGTTTGGTAAAGAGGCTGTAGGTTCCCTGCCATGGACAGGATGATGGGCTGTTATGGTGAGGCTATGAGCGTTTCAGCAGGTGTAGTGGGAATCATACTGTTAGTCTCAAGCGTGAGACTTCTTTCATCTCCACCACACAGAGCCTAGCTTGTGGGTATTCATCTCCATTGGAGTGAAAAGGTCAGCTCAGTTCAAACCTGCTCACATCTGGGGTAGAGGTTGGCTCCTTTACATGGTCAATTGAAGTGTGTGTGTGTGTGTGGGGTCTCTGAGTTCCATGTATGTGTTTTTGTCCTGTTACCAGAGGTCTCTGCTGGGTACTAATCATCCTGTGTGAACTCTGGACTTGTCTCTTTTACTATAGCTCTTCAAAACTATCTTGCTTCTAAGCATCACCCGTGGAGACAGAACATGGTTTCTCTTGGTATTCTGATTCAGTAGATTGGGGTATGGGAGGGAACTCCTGGCCTGGGTATCACTCCTAGAAACCAGTGCTTTAGAGTTGCTTCTCCTGGAGTAACTAGATGCAATGGCTCCAGAGGTTACATGGTCAACCAGGACACTCTGGTGACTCTGCATTTCTCCTAAGTGGGTTGCTGCCCTACGGGGATATGTATATGTGTGTGTACACTACATACCACATAGTACATCATTTAATATTCCCAATCACCTTGGCAGGTAGGGGATTATTAATATCGCCATTTTCCACTGGGAAACAGGTTTAGAAATGGCACTTGTAGAAGGGCAGAGCCAGATGAGAATCTTGAGGCCTGCCGCTTAGGTGAGGCCATGCAGATGGCAAGTGCTGAATGCGGCCTAAGGACTACTCTCTCTGAATCCAACCTCACGGGGATGTTTGCTCTGCTCTGCTATCTCACCTGTGTCCGTCCAAGGCCAGGAGTCAGCTCCTGGCTGTGCTGTCAGCTTCCTTCCTGTCTCACAGGGTGATGAGAGTGGCTGAGCACTGGTCCCCAACAGTCGACTGTCCTCATGACCGTGCATGGTGGATGGAGAAGGAATGAGAGAATGCGCCTCAGATTCCTTGCTTATTCCAATTGAAAGCAAGGCCCTTGTCTCAAGGGCACCTAGCTTGATAGAAGCAAGCATTCTCCATGCTCCCCACATGAGAACTCTCTTTCCTTGACTTTCTGTAGCTTCATTCTGCCGAGATGTCTAGCAGGCCTGTCCTTCTGCTTCTTAAGAGGTTTAAAAAATAAGTGGACGGGGGCTGGGGAGACATCTCAGTGGATAAAGTCTTTGTTGTGCAAGCATGAGGACCAGGGCTCAGGTCCCTAGCAACCATGTAAAAACCAGGCAGGTGCTGGACGGTGGTGGTGCACGCCTTTAATCCCAGCACTCGGGAGGCAGAGGCAGGCAGATCTCTATGAGTTCGAGGCCAACCTGGTCTACAAGAGCTAGTTCCAGGACAGGCTCCAAAGCCACAGAGAAACCCTGTCTTGAAAAACAAAAAACAAAAACAAAAACAAAACAAAACAAAAAAAACCAGGCAGGCATGGTGGATGCCTGTAACCCCAGCATTCCAGGGACAAACCGGCTAACACAGCTGACCAGTGGGCACGGGGTTCCATTGAAAATGCTGCCTCTCCAAATAAAAGTGGACTGCGAGCAGGGCGGTGGTGGCGCACGCCGTTAATCTCAATCCTCGGGAGGCAGAGGCAGGCGGATCTCTGTGAGTTTGAGGCCAGCCTGGTCTACAGAGCGAGTTCCAGGACAGTCGGTGGTAACACAGAGAAACTCTGTCTCGAATAACAAAATAAACGAACAAAGAAAGTGGAGTGTGACTGAAGAAGACAACTGACACCAATTTCAGCTTCCAAACACATTCACAAGCATATGCATGTGCTCCCGCATGTATGTGTATCTATGAACATGCATACATACATGCATGCCACACATACAAACACAGGCAAAAAATATGTGTGTGTGTGCCCATTTTAGTTTATTACTATTTTTTTAATATTTATTTATTTATTTATTATATATACAATATTTGTCTGTGTGTATGTCTCCAGGCCAGAAGAGGGCACCAGACCTCATTACAGATGGTTGTGAGCCACCATGTGGTTGCCGGGAATTGAACTCAGGACCCTTGGAAGAGCAAGCACTGCTCTTAACCACTGAGCCATCTCTCCAGCCCTAGTTTATTACTATTTACAGACATGTGGTCATAGTCAAGTCATTTAGCATGGGTATGACTGATACTTTCTGTTTCTCTTGTTGTCTGCCTCCTCACTGACTTCTTAAATCCTTCCTTACCCATTTCCACTCTGCAGACAACCCAGTGGCTGGAGATCCTGCAGCGGCTTTGCCTGCACGACCAGTTGTCAGTGCAACACCGGGGCCTGGTCATTGCCTACAACCTGTTGTCAGCGGATGCTGAGCTGGCCAGGAAGCTGGTGGAGAGCGAGCTGCTGGAGATCCTGACTGTGGTGGGAAAGCAGGAGCCAGATGAGAAGAGGGCGACTGTGGTCCAGGCAGCCCGGGAATGTCTCATCAAGTGCATGGATTACGGCTTCATCAAGCCGGTGTCGTAGAGAGGGGTCCACAGGGTGCTGGGGTTGGTCCTGAGCTGTAAGGAGTCTTGACCTAGGCCCTCCCAAAGTCTCAGTTCAGCTAAGGATCACAGCAGTGGCAATGAAGTCTTGTCACAAAAGAAAGACTTAGTTGCCTCCTGAGTTGTCAGTCTTCCCCTTGGTCCTGGGAAAGTTTGAGCGTTCCTCTGGCTGCCTTACTTCCTGCCTCCCTAAATTTGTCAGGTCCCAGAAATTTCTAGGATAACTTCTATCTGTGATCAGGAAAGGGGAAGGACAATTCCGTCTCTTTTCTGAAGAGCAGAATAATAGGCTGTAGGTTGGTTTTTTTATATATATATATTTTGAAAATTGTGTAGTGGCAAGGTAGGAGCTAACAGGTGTGTGGTCATAGAGATCAATGCTGTCGTTCAATTCGGATGCTGATCTCTGCTGATTTTCATGACCTCTCTCCCATGCGTTGAAACCATGTGTCTCAGCAGCATGTTCAAGCCCCATACTCACTTCACGTCATCCAACCTCACTGGAAACAGTTTATGCTCACAGTGCTATGTGATTTGTCTGGGAAAGTCTTCCATGAAAGATGGATGACTATCAACAAGATCAACTCAACATCCTCTGAGCAGAACATAGATAAATATTAATGAATATATGCTAGTCATGCAGGGAAAAGTCTGACATTGCTAGACCCAGCTGTTCAATGCTATTACCAGCATTATTCTCTTTGTGTGTGTGTGTTTTTTCTTCCTCTTAGTTCCACGTCTGGTCTCTGCATTCCTCTGAGGTGACCTCACTTTGTGATGAGCTCTCTGCATGTGCTAGAAAAAGCAGAGCCTAGCAGCTCAGATGTACATAGTTGCTATGATTCATTACAGAAGAAGAGAAAGGACTGGGAGCCTCGCAGATCCCCACGGATGACTAGTGTACCTAGCTTGGGTCCTGCTTCATGCATGAACCGATCGTATCCAAAGGCATATGTTCATTGCCACACCTGTGTGTTATATGTAAAATATGTGGATGAGAAGGAGCCTCACCTCGACCCAGCTGACACAGACTGATTAGAGTTAGTAGGAGTGTGTCTCACCACACAAGAGTGTACTTTGGGCAAATAAAAAAGAACGTATATTCTGTGTATTATGCTTAGGCACACAAGAGCAGTGCACTGTGGAGATCTGTTAATGTGAACTTCCTGGGATGATTAAGAATGTTACACTAGGGCTGGAGAGCTGGCTAAGAGCACTGGCTGTTCTTCCAGAGGACCCAGGTTCAATTCCCAACAACCACATGGTGTTTCACAGCTGTCTGCAACTCCAGCCCCAGTGGAACTCATGTCGTCTTGAACACTGCAGAGATGTGATGTCCAGACTTACACATAGTCAAACCGCTCAGAAGTATAAAATGAAAACACAGAAACACAGAAAGCTGTTGTCACATATGATCACTCTAGCATGTTTCAGTTCTATCCACAGTTAACTAAGGGCCAACAGTTCTGAAGCCAGATGTCATGCCACATCTGAACTACCAGCACACAGGGAGCAGAGGCAGGAGGATCATGAGTTTGAGGCCATGCTGAGCTATATAGTAAGACCCTGCCTAAAACAAACAACACTTCTGACATCAACATTGGTTAGAAAGTGACATTTAGATTTTTGGTCTTCAATAATTAAATTATTTTGGTGCAATAAATATAATCGTCCAATATCCATGTGTTACCAGCTGGAAGAGAGAGAGGGGCATGGGGCAGAGCGAAAGAGACAGAGATATTGTTTGATTGGTGATTGGTTATTGGAATGTTGTACTGTCAGGATGTGGGCAAAATCTTAAGGCAGTGTTTCCTTCTGCTCTCAGAGAATAGGTGCAAACACGAATGAGTTTCTCAGATCTCTTCTGCAGCAATGAAGCTCACATTGACTCCTGACACAGGCTTATTTTCCAATAGTGTTTATTAGATCTGTTTTTCAGACAGGATAAAGCTGAAAGTCAACACTGGGGTGCAACCCTTTTGAAAATATACACTAATTAGCACTAAATGGCATGCTTGACCTTTGCCCAGACTCTCATTTTGCTCCTTTCTCCACATTTAGGGGATGAGTGGGTACCGTAAGCTCCTCACATGAAACGTTTCTCAGATGTAGACTCACAGCCTAACCCGTTTTCAGTCTCACGAGATTATTGCCTATCCAGAGCTGGTTGGACAAATCTCATCTTTTGAGGAGTTAGAGAGAACGCATTCCTTAGTGTGAACTTCCTGCCAGCAGTCCAAGAAGAGACAGGGAAAGCCAACAAACTTCTGGAGGAAAGGGAGCCCTGAATCTGGTTTTTGCTGTCTCTCATTGGATGAAACATCTTTGTGTGAGTCTGTTAAGAAGTGCTGTGTGGGAGGCGGGTGCTGGAAAGATAACTCAGTTGGTAAAGCCGAGGACCTGAATGTGATCACTAGGGCCCACTTAGAAACCTGGGTGTGGTGGTAAATGCTTGTGATAGCACTGTTTGGGGGCAGAGACAAATGGATCTCCAGGACTTGCTGTACAGCCAAGGAAGCCTGACTGAAGAGTCCTGTGTCTCAGCGAGAGAGCCTGTGGGGAAAAAGAAAAAAAAAAAGCCAGGAACTGCAGAGATGGTTCAGCAATTAAGAGCACTTACTGCTCTTGCAGAAGATCTAGATTTGGATCTCAGGACACCCACATGGTGGAAACTGTAATTTCGATTCCCGGGGGTGTGTGATGCCCTCTGGCCTCCTTGGGTATCAGCACTCATGTAGTGCACATAAACTTATGTAGGAGCATACAGATGCGCATACATTTTTTTAAAACCTTTTTTAAATTTTATGTGCCTGGATGCTTTGCATGTATGTCTGTGCACCATGTGTTTCCCTGGTACCACAGAGTACAGAAGAAGGTGCTGGATCCCATGGAACTGGAGGTATAGATGGTTGTGAGCCACTTTGTGGATGCTGGGAATTGAATCTGAGCCCTCTGGAAGAGCAACAAATATTCTTAACTGTTAAGCTATCTCTCCAGCCTCAGAACATAAATGTTTTAAAAATCTAAAAACATACAAACGAAATCAGGGTGGATGACTCTTGAGGAACATGATACTGGAGGTGGTTCTTTGATTTCCATGTGCATGCGCAATACAAATGCACGGTCACGCTGAGTGAAGGTGGCACACGCCTTTATTCCAGCACTTGGGATGCAGAGGCAGGATCTCTGTGAGTTTGAGGCCAGCCTGGTCTACAGAGCTAATTCTAGGACAGATAGGGCTGTTACACAGAGAAACCCTGTCTCAAAAAACCAACCCCCCCCAAAACAAAACAAAAAAAAAACAAACCAAAACCCCAAAAAAACCCAGATGCACAGTCACCCACACATGTGTACCCCACTTCAATAAAAACAAAAGCAGTTTATGGCCTGCAGAGGTGGCTCAGCAGTGAAGAACACTGCCTGTTCTTCCAGAGGACCAGGATTCATTTCTCAGCACCTACTGGGCAAATCACAACTGTCTCTAGTTTCAGTTCCAGCAAATCTGAGACACACACATACATGTGAGTAAAACATGCATACTAAACATAAACATTAACAATAAAGATCTGTATATGGATATAATGGTGTGTGTGTGTGTGTGTAAATGTCAAGGTACACATATGGAGGCCTGAGAACAACTTTGTGGTGTAGACGATTACAATAAAGTAGTCCCACACTAGCTCAGAATGGAGTATAATAAAGGGTTTCTTATTTAGGGATAGATTCACAGATTGGCAGTCCTCTGCATGAGCAGAGGAACAGGAACCGAATCCAGCAGCCAAGAGGCTGCGCACATTTTTTACATCTGTGACATCGTCATACCTGTATATATTGTGCTTTAACTGTATCCTTACCCATTTTTCTTTCTTTTATCTCTTTTCCCTTCTCCCTCACCTCCATCAACATGGGCACGTTCTTTAGTTGAGCACTGTGCCACCAAGGTTGGCTCCTGATCTTCAGTGCCTACAGCACACACAGAATGACTCTTGGCTACCTCAAGGAAGCTTCACTTTTGAGGAGTATGAGCCCCCTCTCCACAACTTTAAGATGAATGAATGTCATCTGGAGAAGGTTTACTTATTTTTTGAAGGCTGTGTGTATGTAGAGGTACAGTAGGTACACCTGCAAGAGGACTTGAATTCACAGGTAGTTGTGACCCACCTGAGGGTGAGGACTGATCTGGGGTCCTCTGAAAGAGCAGTGTGCCCTCTCCCCCTGAACCATCTCTCCAGCCCTCAGGAGCAGACTGATGCTCATGGAAGGATGGACTTAGAATGCAGAGACTTCCCACATACCTCTGTCCCCATGCAGGGGTGTCTGCTGCTCAGGGGCACACTTGTTACAGATGACGTGCCTACGCTGGCACAGCATACTCTTTCAAAGGATTCACCCTAGGTCATGGGGCCTGAGGATTTTGACAAACACTGCCATTGCAGTATACACAGAACAGTCTCTCACTGTCCTAAAACCCTCCTGAGCTCCGCATCAGCAAGGCAGCTTCTTGGGCTTCAGTGGCTGTGGCATACACAGGAAGGATGCTGGTTAAGCAGCTGGTTTCCCTGTTATTGAGAAGTTGCAAGTTTCTCTAGGTGTTACAGGGCCTACCTTTTGTTTTCTTTGTCAACTTCAGAGCAAAAGAAAGCATCGTGTGTGCAGAAAGTGACTGGAAGGGCGAGTCCTTGAGCCGACTCCTTGTGCCTTCTAATGCACTTGGCGTCTCTTCCATGGACAACTCCCATGCTGATTCAAATCCCTTACTACCTTGGAAGCATTTTCTCTTTCAGGCTCTAAATCAAAACCTCAGTCTCCTTTAATCCAATCATATCTTAAGTTAATGAGTTTTAGCTTTATGAACTTCTTTTTTTAAAATGCGTACTTCATGGCTGAGTGATTTCTTCCTACCTGATAGGTTACAGAAGAACCACCTTAGTTATACATGTTCATACTATATATGTTGTTTTTTGAGATCTTACTTATTTTTTATTTTGTGTATATGGGTGTTCATCTACATTCGTATCTGTGAACCCTGCACATGTAGTGCCCTTTGAGGTCAGAGAGGACATCAGATCCCCTGCAACTGGAGCTACAGAGGGTTGTGAATGGCCACATGGGAGTTGGGAATCGAACCCAGGTCCTCTAGAAGAGCAGCCAGTGCTCTTAACTGCTGAGCCATCTCTCCAGCCTCCCAAGCAAATATTTTTAAAATTTAGCAGGAACATCTTACAAACTACCAAAAGGTCTCCAACTTCACACTTTTGTATAGAGACAGCCCAGAGCCTAGAGAATGGAGACTCCCATGACGCCAATAAAACAAGGCTTTGATTTTTTTTCTCTTACTGGAAAAGTCCTACTCAGATGACTTAGCCCATGCTTGAAGCATCTTTCAATTTATATAAAAAATGAAAGGCTGTAAAAAGTGGTTTCATTAAAACTTTTACATTTGTTTGGTTTATGTGCACATGTAAGTGTATGTGTGTATCTATCTACGCATGTGTGTGTCATGGTGTGCAAATGAAGGTCAGAGGACAGCTTGTAGGAGTTGGTTCTCTCCTTCCACCATACAGGCCCTGAGTATTATACTGGGTTTGGCAGGCTGATGAACCATTTTGCTGGCTCAAACTGCTTTTCTAGTTAGGAACTATGGCATGCCACCTTTCATTCCCAAGGCCAGCAGCTGCCAGGGAGGCCTTTCTCCCACTCCGTGTTGTCTTTCTCATACTGATAGCATCCTTCTGAGTATCATAGGCAGTTAGGGATGACCTCTTTATTTTTATTTTATTTATTTATTTTACATTCCTTTATAAATTAATTTTTATTAGCTACATTTTTCATTTATTTTACTTCCTGACTGCAGCTTCCTTGTCCCCTCCTCTCATACCCCCTCCCCTCTGCCCACTCTTCCCAATCCACCCCTCCTCTACCTCTGTTCAGAAAGGGGTGGACCTCCCATGAGTGCCTGATAAAGCATGACATATCAAGTTGAGTTAGGACTGAATTCCTCTCCTTCTATTAAGGCTGGACAAGGCAACCCAGCATTAGGAACAGGTTCCCAAAAGCCAGTCAAAGCATTAGGGACAGGCCTGCTTTCACTGCCAGGAGTCCCACAAGTATACCAAGGTACACAACCATTACATTGGTTTACCTTGTAATGGTTTACATTACACAACCTACATGCAGAGGGCCTAGGCAGGTCCCACGTAGGCTCCTTAGCCTTTGGTCCATAGTCTGTGAGCTCCCATGAACAGGCCAGTTGCTTCTGTAGGCTCCCTTTTGAGGATCCTGATCATTCTGGCTTATATAATCCTTCTTCCCTCCGTCAATAGGTTTCCCTGGGCTCAGCCTAGTGCTTGGCTGTGGATCTCTGCATCTGTTCCCATCAGTTACTGGATGAAGGCCCTCAGATGGCAATTGGTGTAGTTACCAATCTGATTACAGGAGATGGCTAAATCAAGCTACCTATTCACTATTGCTAGAAGTCTTAGCTGGGGTCATCCTTGTAGAATCATGAGAGTTTCCCTTGCACCTGACCCTGAAATGCCCACCCCTTCCATCAAGTCACCTCTTTTATTGCTCTCTCCCTCCATCCACTTCTCAATCTTATCCCTCATGTTCCCAATGCATCCCCATCACAGTTTCCCCTCCCCCCACTCCTTTCAGTCCCTCCTCCCTTTCCCCCAGATCCACTCCTCCTCCATTTCCCTTTAGAAAAGAGCAGGCCTCCCAGGAATATCCAATGCACACAGCATAACAAGACACTGTAAAACTAGGCACAAACCTTCATGTCAAGGTTGGGCGAGGCAATCCAGTAGAAGGAAAAGGATCTCAAGAGCAGACGAGAAAGAGTCAGAGATTTCCCCCCCCCATATGGTTAGGAGTCCCATAAAAACACCAGGCTAACTAACCACAGTATGTATTCAAAGGACCTAGTGAGACCCATGCAGGTTCAGTGATGGCCACTTTAGTCTACGTGAGCCCCTATGAGCCCAGCTTAGTTGATGTCTGTGGGCTGTGTTCTCCTGGTATCCTCGACCCCTCAGGCTCCTACAGTTCTTCCTCCCCCTCTTAGGAGGTGAGCTCTAAGGGGAGGGACTCGATAGAGATCTCCAATTTGGGCTCTTTCTAGCTGCCTAATGCTCGACTGTGACGACCGACTGCTGTATTTGAGGGGCAGTTGATTCACAGCCTCTGTGTGTATTTATTGCCTTAATTCCCTGCCAGGAAAGACCATATGCTTTCCAGTTCTTGGGACTAGGATGAGGACATTTTTGGAGAGCTACTTCTCTCAGTGGCAACATTCATTCTCAGTAGATGAAAGGTCATCTGCTGTAGTTTTTAGGGACAAAGCCTGAGCCCTGGTACCCCCAATAAGTCGAGTTTAGTCACCTGTCCTTAAGACAGCAATTGTAGAAATAAGTAATAGTGACAAGCAGAGAAATTTGCTCACTGTGGCCACACTGGGAAAAGGAACAAATAAAGAGGCCCAATGATCACAAGTCCTTCTTCTAGACACTGACTGACATGCAGCTTAGGTTTAAACAGAGGCAAAGGGTGTGCATAATTAAGTAGTTCTGGTCAGGGTGTGGTCTTGCTAGTAAATTGATCAGTCATTGTCTGGGCTCCATCATGTCCTGAAAGATGGTCTGACAAGTCAGAACTGTGTGAAATCTCTCCCTGAGAGTCAAATTCCTCCTCTGGCTACTGCCAGCCTTTTCCCTTTTCTAGTGTGAGATTCTCCAGGCAATTTCGGAGTCCTCGTTGTCCACTGCCTTAGTGGTCTGACAACCCAGAGGGCAGGCACTCCCTAGAATATTTTTGCTTCTGTCCGGATGATTACAGTCTGAGGAGGAAGAGCAGAAAGAAAACTCCAAGTCACTTTCGTTTTCTTGTACCCTCAGGAGCAAATCAAGTATTGGGTAGGACTAAGCTCCCTCAGGAAGACATCTACCCACTGGGACAGAAAAAAAATGTCAGGACACTCTTGGACCCTAATCTTGGTGCTCTGATGGTCAGGAAGCAGAGCTAATTCTCCCTTCCACTAACTATGCAAGGTACTGTTCATTTAAACGAATGTCGCTAGAATGTCAAAATCCTCCTGCTTGAACTTGTTTGAATAAGGTTTTATTCTACTTTGGCAAACCTTGTAAGGATCATCATAAAGATGTTTCTGAAAAATTTACATTTAACTTGTTGTCAGAAGAGATAAAGAGGCCTGGCTCAGATCTGAGTTCCAACCCTAGACGCCATCACTCAGATTCCAGGGGCTTGCTGGCTAGCTATCTTAGCCTACTTGGTGAGTTCCAGGCCAATGAAAGGGTCTGCCTCAGAACACAAGATAGATGATGCTTACAGAATGACAAATGAGATGTCCTCTGGCCAACATGTATAAACACATACATGTACATGCATATCTGTACACACATGTACACTTGCACACACATGAACACACACACATAAGGAAAGTGGGAGATGCATTTTTGCTTAAAAGGGAATATAATAAACTAGTTATTTGTATTTCCAAAAGAAAAATGTAAAAGGGCTGATCAGGGTCTATCTATCTCCTGGCTGCTAAGGCCCCAAAGGCCTCATCAGCCACGATGCCACAGAATCCCAACATCAATCTCTCTGAGACACCCTTGAGTTTTTTTCATGGACCAGGACTGGCTGATTGCAGCCTCCAGACTGGGGAAGGACGGCAAGTGCTGGCAGCTGAAACCCTAATTAATAGAGGGATTATCAGTAGCTTTAAGTCTCTTGCCTCTTTAGTCTGTTGGGGAGGGAAGGGGAGGAGGGTGGAGAGACTTCCCTCAGCTACAGGGGTTCCAGGGCTGACGGGGTCGCACGTGTGCCTGACTTAAAGTAAGAAGAGAAATACGTGCTTGTCAGAATATTAAGAAGTGCAAGGAAGAGCAGAAGAGGCGACAGTTGGAGTCAGGACCAGAGCGAAGGCTTTAGGAGTTCCAAGTGTCACAATATCGGGAGATCTTGGCTGCACCAGGTCCCCTCCCCCCCAGCAAGTTGCAGCATATCCCGCTCTGGATCCTTGAGAACTAGCACGTCCCCGCTCCCCCCGGGCCCACGAGCCAACGTGTCCGGCAGGAACTAGCGACTGGAGGGTAGAGCACCTGCAGAAAAAAGCAGAGGAATCAACAACCTCGAATGTTTGGGGAAGTAGAGACAAAGGAGAACTTTAATTTTTTGCCTTGACTTCTTCCATGCCTCCATCACCCCCTCTCTCCGCCCTGAGGATCGCAGCTGCTTGGCGAGGTGAAGCCCCTGATGTGGCGATTCCAGCAAAAAACCGAGGGAACCTGGAGTGTCCCGAGAAGGCCCAGATGGGGTCGGGGAGGTCTGGGGGGACATGGGACTACATCAGATTTCCTTCCCTGAGTGGCTGTAAGAACTATAAACGCCCCTTCGAAGTGAAAAATAAGAAAAAAAATAGTCCTTCCCTTTCTCCTTAAAGTTAACCAAGGTTGTTGGCTGCACGGGGGGTTTCCTGGTCCAATCGAACAGGGCTGTTTTTTACACAGTGCCCCACCCCGTGCGATGTCAGCACGCTCAGCTGATATAAGGACAAGAGCCAGAAGGGTAGAGGTCTCCACTCTGGAACGCGGAGACTTCTGCTCTGACGCCAGGAGGCAGACGCGCTGCGGAGGACAGACATTGGCCGGTAACGGGTCCCCCGCGGTGCCCTGCACAAGTTTTCCTAAAATCCAGGGTCATCGGGGTCGCTCCACCAGCCCTCCGGAGGTTGTGGGAAGTCAGGGGACGGTGCCTGGAATTCCAGAGTTCGCTTTCCACTGGGTGGCCAGGAGCTGGGAGGCTTGGGAACGGGAGCCTAAAGCGTTCCAAACCCAGTTTTGTTAAGACCTGTCTTGCTGCACTTGAGAGCAAACACCTGAATCTGGTACCCGGGAGTCCTGAGGAAGAAGGCCAAGTGAGGTCCTGTCCCCGGGGAGGGGAGAGATAGTGTCGGGTGTGTCACCAGAGCGGCCTCTAAGCTCCCAGCCTTAGTGTTCGACTGATTCAGGGGAGCCCAGCACTGCTGACAATGGGTTAAATAGAATTCAATAGGCAGTTCCAATAAGCAGGTCTGCGGAGTGTGATTTCATGACTCTGAATCCCTTTAACATGGGGAGGTTCTGAAAGCAGAAGTGAGAGAGGAAGGGAGGGGAGAGATGGAGGCATTTGGTCCTAGTTTCTCAGGTCTTTTTCTGAGGTGGTGGCTGGTGGTTCAGAGGCAAGCTCCTAAGAGGAAGTGGGTGCAGTCTTTGAAAGTCGTCTGGCCCTCCCTACCCAAAAGATCAAAACTGGGTTTGTTCTTATGGGGAAATAGAAACTGATCTCTCTCTCTCTCTCTCTCTCTCTCTCTCTCTCTCTCTCTCTCTCTCTCTCTCTCTCTCTCTTCCTTCCCTCTCCCCCCTCCCTGTATGTGTGTAAGCGGGGCAGGCAGAGGGGAACTAGGGGTTCCTGTGGCTCCATCAATACCAGAGCAGCTGCTTAGTGCCACAGCACCCTGCGCCAGAAGGAAGGGTTTAAATGATAGAAGGCATTTAAAAACTTGTGGTGAGTTTCACTATCTTTGTACAAGCAAAAGAAGAGAGTGACGTGAGCACGTGCTTTCCTGGCCGATGGGAACTGTGCCCATTAGAAAGTGGAAATCCATTTCAGAATTATCTTGGTGGGAGGACCTTCAGTAGTCGCTGTTGGGTCCAAACAATTGTCGAGGAAGCCCTGGTGTCTTGGAGGATTACTTTGTTAGTGACAATGTGAAACAAAACACAACAGAAAAAAACTACTCTCCAATTCCTCCAGGCGATTCCATCCTGCTCTTAAGGGAGAATAGGCTCTTTCTCCACACTAGGTTATCTCTGAGAAGGGACTTGGTGGGTCTGAGAAGTCTAAACTCACAACAAACAAGGGAACAGGAAAACAAAAATTGGAGGCATCTAAAAGTTCCAAAGTCTTAAAGTGATGAGACCTACTCCCTTAATCCCAGCACTGGAGAGACAGATGCAGGTGGATCTCTGTGGTCTGTGTGGTAAGTTCTAGGTCAGCCAGGGCTGTATAGTGAGACCCCCGTCTTTAAAAAAAGAGTCTCAAAGTGCAGTATGCAGAATTAGAGCCACTGATTTTTTTTAAATCATAGATTTAGTTTCTATAGAAAAAAAATCAGTAGACATATGAATTTCCTGGTGGGTTTTGAACTCATGATATCCCAAAGAAATATTTTAAATTTGTGTCTTCAAGATAATTTATGCATGTAGTCTTAGATAGATTTATTGAGGCATTACTGAATCCATCCCAGGTCGGCTAGAAAGCAGACACCCAGCCATCTCTCTAGCATCTCCTTTATCCATTTTAAAATTGGGTTTCTTCCTTCTTTTCTCCCCTCTCTCCCTCTTTTCCTCCCTTTTTCCCATCCATCTTTCTCCCCACCCCCTTTCTTTCTTTAGACAAGGTCTAGCTATATGTCCCAGCCCAGCCTAGAAATCCTACCTCCACTAAGCATGGGGTTTCAGGTCACCAAGGTTGTCACCAAATCCACCTTCCTGTTTTCTGGCTTTGTTTTGGTTTCTAAGAACAAACTCAGGGGCCTCCCATTGCAAGGTAAGTGCTGTCCCACACCCTAGCTAGCTCCTGTTTTCTTATTGTCTTTTGTATCTTTTGAATGTAATTTAGATACAAATTCTTCATTAGAAAAATAATTTGCAAACATCTTCTTTCATCCAAGTACTTGTATTTTCATTCTCAACAATATCTTTCAAGAAGGGAAATTCTTACAGTTCAGTATGTTGTTTTTCTTTTCTTTCATTCATTCATTCATTCATTTATTCTTTCTTTCTTTTTTTGTTGAGACAGGGTTTCTCTGTGTAACCTTGGCTGTCCTGGAACTGACTTTGTAGACCAGGCTGACCTTGAACTCAGAGATCTGCCTTCCTCTGCCTCCCTGAGTGCTGGGATTAAAGGTATGCACTACTATTGCCTGGCTTTCTTTTCTATTTTTTTTTATTATATGACATATTTAGTCCTTTAATTCAATTTGACTTTTAAACTGTTTTTTTTAAATTTATTTATTAGACTTAAAAAAAATAACCAATCCAAGTTCCCACTCCCTCCCTTCCTCCCATTCCCTCCACACATCCTCCCACCCACCCCCATCTAATCCTCAGAGGGTAAGGCACATTGCCTTGTGGAAGGTCCAAGGCCCTCCCTACTATATCTAGGCTGAGCAAGGTATACACCCAAAGAGAATAGGATCCCAAAAAGCCAGTACATGCAGTAGGGATAAATCCTGGTGCCACTGCCAATGGTCCCTCAGTTTGCCCCAGCCATGCAACTGTCAACCACATTCAGAGGGACTAGTTTGGTTCTATGCTTGTTCCTTCCCAGTCCAGCTGGAGTTGGTGAGTTCCCATTAGCTCAGGCAAACTGTTTCAGTGGGTGAACCCATCATGGTCTTGACCTCCTTGCTCATATTCTCATTCCTTCCACTCTTCAACTGGACTTTGGGAGCTCAGCCCAGTGCTCCGATGTGGGTCTCTGCCTCTGCCTCCATCAGTTGCTGGATGTAAGCTCTATGGTGATATTTAAGATAATCATCAGTCTGATTACAGGGCAAGTCAAGATTGCCCCCCCCTCAGTGTTGTAGCAAGCTTTTGGTCCCTCTTAAGTCCCCTCAGTATTGGAGCAAGCTGTGTTTCAGAGTTCCACCAAGGTTGCAGAAGGATAGGCCAGTTTGGGGGTGTGGTGTGGCTAGTAGTTTGGATAGCGCTGGATGGGTTTGGATTTGGGGGGATCCTAGCCCTCTTTTCTATTTTTCCAAAAAGATTTATGTGTTTGGGGTTAGGGAGGTGGCTCTGCAATTAAGAGCAGTGACTACTCTTCCAGAGGACTTTGATTGATTCCTAGCTCCCACATGGTGGTTCATAACCATCAGTAACTCCAGTTTCAAGGAATCTACTCCCTCTTCTGGCCTCCACAGGTGCTAGGCACACATATACATACATGTGGATCAAACACCCAGATATATAAAGTAAAACTAAGCCGGGTCGTGGTGGCACACACCTTTAGTCCCAGCACTCTGGAGGCAGATTCCTGTGAGTTTGAGACCAGCATGGTCTACAAAGCAAGTTCCAGAACAGCCAGAGCTGTTACACAGAGAAATTCTGTCTGAAAAAAACAAAACAAAAAACCTCCAACCAAATGAATAAATAACTTTTAAAAAGACTTATTTTATGTGTCTGGAAGTTTGACCTGCCTGCATGCCAGTTCACCATGTGTATTAGTGCCTTTGGAAGTCAGAAGAGGGTGCCAGATCCACTGGAACTGGAGTTACAGACAGTTGTTAGCCACCATGTGGGGTTGGGATTTGAACTAGGTCCTCTGGAAGAGTAGTTAGTACTCTTTCACTGAGTCATCTCTCCATCCCTTTCTTTCTATATTATGCATTTAATGTCATTTATATGAAATGTCTGCCCAAACTATGGGAAGAATATTGACACACACACACTAACACACACACACACGCATGTGCGCACACACACACATACACACACACACACATACACACATGGGGAGGGGGGAGAAAGAGAGGGAGAGAGAACATGATTTTGCCTACACTCTGTAGCAACCAGACCACAATCCCTGATTGTTCAAAAGCTGGTTGGGTAATAACTGACAACATCCCTAATTTTGCCTTCACTTCCAACTCAGAAAACCAGTGATGTTCCCCAAACTAATCATGAAGGAGGATCCATTTCTAGCAGCTTGCCTCTTTCCCCACCGACAACAATCTCAGTCAGACCACACCCAAGCCTTCCTTTGTAGTTCCTTAGCAGGCTTTCCCACTCCCCTCTCTGTCATTAGGTTCTAGCCAACGCAAGTGATGGTGGCTGAATCCCTTATTATAGTGAGTGCAGAACCAATACTACGTTCTCAAGTGAGTGCTCTTATTAACTTATATCCATAGTTCCTGAGAGGTCCCAACAAGACACTGTGTCACCACTTGTAGCTCGAGATCTCAGCCTTTGGCCAGGTGAGTGCCCACAGCGCCCCTTTGGCCAGGTGAGTACCCACAGCGTCTCTTTGACCAGTGAGTACCCAAAGAGCCTCTTGCACATTGCTGCTAGAAACTGTTGGTTCTGCACTGATGTAGTGAGCAGACACCGACTCTGAATTCTTTTTCTTTGTATTGAGTTCGCAGCTATCTACTTTCAGTTTGGTACCTGAGTTTTGTTAGTGGTTCTCATTTTGTGGAGTCCTTGCTAGGGCCAGCTTATTCCTTTTTATCCCCTTCTCTTTTTTTGTGTTGCTCATAACAATGAGATTTTCAGGGCAGAACTGGCCTTACAGATCAACGAATTTGCAGTTCTCTCTGAACTGGTGTCCATTTAGACAAAGAATCATAGGTCACTAATAAAACCAGGTATGGGTATTATCTATCTTGAGTTTTTTTGTCATGAGATTTTAGCTTTGATCCAAAAAGTCTTCTATCTGGTTTACAGCCTCTTGAGGGTACACAGAGTGTAGAGCCTGGGGTGAAAGTTTGGAGACACGAGATGCAGGTGGAGAGATACTTCTTATTCTTCCCAGTGACTGACAGCTCTTCAGGTTGTTGTAAGTCTAAATACCCTGGTCATCTAGAAAAACCTGCTTTTTCTTCTTCTTCTTTTATTTATTTATTTTTGTTTTGTTTTTCGAAACAGGGTTTCTCTGTATAGCTTTGGTGCTTGTCCTGGAACCAGCTCTTGTAGACCAGGCTAGCCTCAAACTCACAGAGATCTGCCTGCCTCTGCCTCTCGGGGGCTGGGATTAAAGGTGTGCACCACCACTTCCCGGCTAGAAAAACCTGCTTCTTAAATGTTTAGAGTCTACATCAAACTGACATCCTTATTGTTCCAAATAGTCACTGATTTTCTTTATGATTTAGAGAACTCCAAATTCTTTCAGGTAGAACTGTAAACATTCTGTTTCAACCTCCCTGATCAAATTTGCATTGCATGGATACTCTGTATGTAGGCATGCAGTGTCTAGCTCTGTGTGTGAATATGTGTGTGTGTGTGTGTAACTTTATGATACAGTGGAAAACATCTGGATCAGAGGATTCAAAATGATCTGTTCAATAGCAATAATGACAAATTCCTAACAAAATTGATTGGATTAAGAAAATATACTTAAAAATCCCCCATTTTCAATCAATGGAGAGAGGCAAAGAACCAAGAAAAATGACAAAAATCAGCGTACAGCAGAGATTGCATTTGGCTAAGGAAACTTCCTATCTGAAGCCCACAAGTACTACCAGAAATTTTCCTGGGTTTTGCAAATGACCCAAGAGATGCTGCCACTCAGAGAACTTGACCAAAATAATTCCCCAAATCACAGTGAGCCTTGCAGATGGCTCAGTGAGTAGAGGTGCTTGCCCATAGGCCTGGCAACCTGAGTTCTACCCCCAGATCCCACAAGGTAGGAGAGAACCTACTCCTGAGAGCTGTCTTCTGACCTCCACATGCATGTGTTGTGACATGTGCATGTATACACACACACACACACACATGCACACGCACACACACACACACAATAAAATTTAAAAAGCAAAATCGGGATGAACAGTGCCTTGTGATCAGTCCTGCAGTGAAAATGGGCATCCCACAGACTTAGCTTCTTTCATGAAGCTGGCCTCAGGCTGTTTAGGGATAAGGGACCAATTTCAGAAAGGCGTCTTTACATCTGCTTTCACGCCTCCTCATTCTCATCCTGTCCTAATGGTTCTATCTTTCCCCCCTTTCAGGAAAACATTTCAACTAACGGCTGAGAAGATGAGTTTCCTGTCAAATCTGGAACTGAGCTTTGCTGAGTGTATCATAGACGGAGGAAAAGCCACCCTTGGGGTTAGGCAAAGGGCGGGAATGGACCCTGCACACCAGATGAGACAGAATGAGGCCATCTCGCAAGCAGTGTGTGCTCTGCTGAATTCTGGTGGGGGAGTGGTCAAGGTTGAGATCGAGAATGAAGACTATAATTATGAGAGTGATGGAGTGGGCCTGGATCTGCCGCCATTGTTCATAAACCATGTAGATGAGATGCTACAGGGAAAACTCTTTTTAATATTTGTGAACTCGTGGAACGTGGCATCCTCAGGTGTGCGGCTCGCCACCTTGTGTTCCAATCTGTACCATAGACGTGGAACATCTACTGAGGTCATGGATTCTCTAGAAGCCCTACTATTCCTCCGAAGAAAGGCTCTTGGGAATGTTGCTGATCCCAACTTATTAAATCCACAGGAACCACCAGTTGATGATCAGGTGACCTTAGCTTCTGATTTATTTGGTAAACAGCAGCTTCAGTACCTGGAAAAACTCAGCTTTACAGAGTCCCCACACGTTGAATTTCAAATGTTCTCTGCAGACCTTTCCCAGGGCATTAAAGAAAAACTCCCCAAGTGTGTTTCTGCGCTTGCCAATTCTGAAGGAGGATATGTGTTTTTCGGTGTGCATGATGAGACTCATCGAGTCATTGGATGTGAAAAGGAAAAAGTAAATCCTTCCAGCTTGCTGACTACTATTGATGGCTGCATCAGGAAGATGCCTGTCCACCACTTCTGCTCACAAGTCCATAAAGTGCAATATGATGTCAACACCCTTGAAGTGTATGATAAGGGGGCCCTCCGGGGGTACGTCTGTGCAATCAAGGTGGGACAATTCTGCTGTGCAGCGTTTGCCAAAGTGCCTGACTCCTGGGAGATGAAGGACAACCAGATTAAGCAGCTAGCCACAAAGGACTGGGCAGCTTGGATGACAGAAACCGACTCAGGTCAGGGAACAAGACTGCAATGTTAGAATGTTTGCCGGGGGGGGGGAGGGCAGAAAGAAAAATGAGATGTGTAATTCTTTGGTATTTGGGAAAAGAGATTGATTCCTATAGATGTTGGGCCACTGTCCTTCCCCCTGACTGCTCATCTTGAATATTCTGTGTTCATCACAATGGCAGTCCCACTAACGGCTGGTGCAGGAGCAATCTGAACTAATTACTTCTATTCGACATCCTTTCTTTTCTTGTTTAATTTTGAGGCAGGGTAGCCTGAGCTGGCCTCAAACTCAGCATCCTCCTGCTGTAGCCTTCAAGCGTGTTGGATGACAGGAGTGAACCACCACGCTTGGCACAGTTTGCTTCACGTGTGTGGAGAAACCTCATCCTTTCTGATGACCAGCTTGTATTTAATTATTCAGCAAATCCCCTTTCCACACCAATAGCTGTGTCCTTTCTAACTTCCCGACAGTTTCCTCTTCCCATGTTTAAAGCACTCTTATAAAAAATTTAATTTTATTTTACATATATAGATATTTTACCTGCATGACAGCTGTGCAAACATGTATGTGCAGTGCATGTGGAGGCCAGAAGAGGGCATTGGATCCACTGAACCTGGAGTTGTGAGTTGCCATGTGGGTGCTGGGAACAGAACCTGGGCCCTCTGGAAGAACAGTCAGTTCTCTTAACTGTTGGGCCATCTCCCAACCCATAAAAATTATTCTTAATCCTTTCTTTGAGTTTTTCATGAACAAACCATAATTGCCCCATTTTCCCATTTCAGGACCCAAGGTACAATAACCATAAATGGTAGGCTAGAGAACAGGGATGTGATAGGCATAAGCTTTGGAAAAGGAAAGATAAAACAAAATTAGATGAGCGAAAGCCAATGGTAACTTCAAAAATAACAAAACAAACAAACAAACAAAAGGGTCCATTTCAGAACTGCATAGCATTCTACCCCCACTGACCTTCCCATCTTCTACTCACATATACTTAAAATAGTATTCTCAAAATATAAAAGATTTTATTTCAATATGAGTGAATATTAAGGATTTGGAGAGGTGGCTCAGAGGCTAAGAGCATGGGTGGCTCTTGCAGAGGACCTGGGTTTGGTTTCCATTCGATCTGTGCTGGAAATGCAAATACCTGAAGATCCCAGCTTTGAGTTCACATGGCTCAGCTAAGAAGCAGGATCTGCCCTCTGTGTACTCGACTCTTGTTTCCTGTTTCCTCAGAGCTTTCCAGTTTTCCTCAGCTGGTCGTCTCGAGGAGCATTGTGCACACCACACCCCGCAGCAAGACTGTGTACATACATAAGAATTTGAAATGTGTGGAAGAATTGCAGAAGGATTACTTTCCAGGTAATTGTCATCTCTGGCCACCAAAGGACATGTTGATTGTTTTTATATTTAGAGAAAAAAAAACACTTGATTCTTATGTCCATATAAAACCACTCATGGAAAGTTTAGAGAGGGGCAGAAGCTATGACTTCACAGGGGAAAGCACTGGCTGCTCTTTCAGAGGAGCCTAGTTTGATTCCCAGCTTACAACTGCTACCACAATGGGTAAGTACAATGTAATATTGTTACAGAATGGACCATAGCAGTGAAAATGGGTGAAGCATGTTTAATAAAAACTCAGAGACAGATATTGGGGTTCAACCTGAAGACCAGAAAAGCAAAGCAGCCAGCCACTGGCTCTTACCTCAACCTCAGTCCGAAAATGGTGATCCTGGCTCCAGGAAACCTCAGAATGAGACTGAGAGCTGTCTCCTCCCATTTTATAATCCTCTCTGGTTCTGGGATTAAGGGTGTGCACCACTACCGCCTGGTTTCTATGGCAAGCTAGTATAACTACTGGGATTAAAGGTGTGTGTCATCACTGTCTGGTCTGTAAGGCTGGTCAGTGTGGCTGTTTTACTTTTCTGATCTTCAGGCAAGCTTTATTTATTAAAATACAAATGAAATGCTGCTGGCGGAGGCCACTACAAATGTGTTCATTAATTGCTATGTGCAAGCACAGGGCTGAGTGGAAACAGTGTTTAGGCACATCTTGTCATGACCCTGTGCGTGGATTTTCTTGATTTTTTTTTCATTATAAAATGTTTCTAAACATTCTAGTGTTTCTAAACATGGATTTTTTTCTTAGTTTTAGTTATTTCACTATGAAACTTTTGCATACAGGCAGGACATAGAACAAAGATATAATTTAATAAGTAATTGTACCATGAAACTTGTATAACTACCAACTAAACAAAATAGGTAACTAAACTCCACAAATGCTCTGCACTATTTCTTTTTCAGATTCCCTTATTTTGAAACAACTTTTTTCTCTCTATTTCTTTCTCATCTTTCTTTCTCTTCTTCCTCCCTCTCTCTCTCCCTCCCTCCCTCCCTCTCTCCTTTCTTTTCTTTGTTTCCCCCCCTCTTTCTTTTTGGTTTTTCAAGGCAGGGATTTTTCTGTATAGCCCTGGCTGACCTGGAACTCACTTTGTAGACCAGGTTGGTGTGGAACTCACAATTAAAGGCATGTGCCACAAGCCTGGCACCTTTTCTATTTTAAGCAGTATGATACACATTTTTCTATAAATAATTAATGTGTTCTAAGGATAAACTCTGAGCAGTAATGATTGTTTATACATTTAGATGAACATTGCCAAAGTGTAATCCAAAATATATGCCCAGACCCATGTTTATCAATGTGGTCTTACCATGGTGATTTTCTTCTAGAAGAATCTTAGAAGCATTTTGTTATATCACAAAGAAAAGAGAAGAATCCGATATTATTTTGATGGTCAATATATGTAATCAGTGAGCTGATTTGGAAATAATTGTCAATTTTACAATAGTAATTTTTTTTCATAGTTCAACGTGGATTGCCTGGTTGATTACACACAACTTCTCTCTTACATTTGCTTAACAACCTATTATCATTTGATTATCCCTGAAAGATAATATTGCTAATTAAACTATAAGATATATGACTAGTGAAACTTTGAAGTACATTTACAATCAATGAAATGTGGCATATGTCCCAATCATTTCAAAGCTTTATAACATTGTTATTTTATATGTTAATGTCATTTTTAGAGTGTGTTCTGTTGTGATTATAATTTCTTATGGTGATCTGCCCATATTCAGGAAAAGCTTATGGTTTTATTAAATTCTTACTTAATAAACGTATTAATTCAAAGAGAAAAGAGAATTTCCTGTAACTTTTCCTGTATTTATGATCTTTTATTTCTTTAGTTCATTGGTTAATTATTTCAAACACGATGTCAAATTAAAATAACAGTAGAAAAAATGTAGCAGGATACTACTGGGTCCAGTCTAGTGTTTCTCTCAGCCCAGACGTACTTTATTGGTGCATCCAAGCTGTCTGTGTATCCAGTTTATGGCACCAGCCATATGGCCAACTAAGCATCACCAAGATGTATCTCCTGTTATGACAAGCTCCCATTTTTCTTTAGAATCTGCATATTGCTCTGTGTAAGCACTTTAAAAATTAATTGTTCAGAGACTGGAAAGACGGCTTAGCAGTTAAGAGCACTTGCTGCTCCTACAGGGACGCTGATTTGATTCCCAGCACCCACATAAAGGCTAACGAACATTTGAAAGTCCAGCGCCGAGAGATCAGATGCCACCTTCTGGCCTCTGCAGGCACTGTACACACACAGTACACAGACATTCATGCAGACAAAATACCCATGTATGTAAAAAATAAGCAAATCTTTTTTTTTAAAAAAAGGAAGAAATTAATTGTTCAAAATTCTATCTCTTGGAGTGTTCATTGTGCATTCATTCAGACACAGAAATATGAATGCAACCTTGGTTCTACTTTGTACCTTGAATTTGAAACACAGATTTTGGTTAGAATTTGATTTTTTTTGTTGTTTCGGTCTTTGTTTTTTGACAGGGTCTTACTATGTAGTCCTGGAACTCACTATGTAGACCAGACTGGCCTTGAACTCACAGAGATCCACCTACCTCTGCCTTCCAAGTGCGAATTTGATTTTTTTGAAGTGTATTCATAGTTTGTGTTAGATTCTAGTCAGGGTTTATAACCCTCCAAATTCTAAGAGACTCATATACATATATGTGCCCAATAGGTATGCATCATTTATTAATAGCATACATCCAAAAAGTTTTTATAGGTGTCTTGCATCTTTATATATACTCATACATACAACATATAAAAATCTTTTTAAAGACTTTTAAAAATCAGAATTAACTTCTTGAGGTAGACATTTTTGTGGAACAATTTGGGATGTTGGCACACCCATCATTTTGTGTAGCCACCATCACAGTCAACACACAAAATAGTTCCATCATTCACAATGGAAACCTCCTTCATGCTGCCTCTCCTATAACCAAACTGCCCTAACGCCTAACCCGTGGCAGGTGTTGCTCTGCTCCCCAAGCCAGTCAGCATACGGCTTCTGCCAAGTGTCCAGACGGCTGCTGAATGCTTTCCCTGTGCCACCATCTCCCTTTCTTTGTCCCTCTCTTCTGGAAACACAAACTGTGTGAAGTTTTTTGACTGAACCGTGGTGTTTGTTGCCTCCACATTTATACATGCTTCTACTTTTTGTAGACAGTCTTACTATGTGGCCCTGGTTGGCCTATAACTCGACAGAGATATGCTTGCCTCTGTCTCCAGAGTCCTGGGATTAAACACAAGTGTCAAAATTCCTAGCTCATGCTTCTCTTTTCATTATCTCTCTAGTCCCACACCCATTTGCTGGCTAACTAGACGGCACCTGCTGAGGCTCAGCTGAGCTGTGTCTTTTCCATAAAGACTTGCAATTGTCTGTATTTTTCACTAATGTTCACACAGTGCTAATGAGGCTCTTTCTTGCTGCCTTTGCTACTTTGTACTCAGAGTTGTCTGTGTCTATCACAACTGGTTATGGGCTTCCCCAGACACAGGATAGCTTATCTTTTTGTTACTAACATAAAACTGATCCTTGACACATGGTAGGAAGGTTGGCAGGATCTACATCATATAATGGTGAAGTAGACTAAGATAGAAAAGACCAAGTATTAGATACTGATTCATCAATTTATTTAGTGATTTACTTAAGGCACTGCTTGTACTTGCTTACTACCTGAAACAGAATGACCTGGAGAAATAATTGAAACACAAGTCATGGCACTTAAAATCCCGTTGACAGCCCTGTACCCTTCTGTAAAATCTTGCTTACTTGCCTACTCCACCTTGTAATTTCAGAGTATAAAATGCATGTATGGATTAGACCTGGGATCTGAAGGCTTTCAGGAGCCGTCCTGGTGACATCTCCTCTCTTCCCCTCTCATTGGTGTCAGAGTGCTTATTCCAGAAGGATTCCCACAGTAATTGTGATTATTAGCTTGTCCTGTGAGTCTCTAACTTATTTGGATTTTTTTTCTTGCCTAGTGTCCCCCGACAGGATTACATATACTCCAGAATGCATCTACAAGGACCTCATCTCAGAGCACAGAGGACTCAGAAACTTAATAAACACGGAAATGCGCTCTTTCTCTCAAGGGGTACTGATTTTCTCCCACAGCTGGGCTGTGGACCTGGGTCTTCAAAAGAAGCAGGGTGTCATCTGTGATGCTCTTCTGATTTCCCCAAACAATGTCCCAATCCTGTACACCATTTGCACCAAGTGGGATCTGGGGTACAAGTGGTATTCTATGACAGTCTCCCGGACCCTGAAACAGAGGCTGGTGAACGTGGGCGGATACACTGGGAGACTAGGCATCATTCCCTTGGCCTTGCAGCTGGGTCCCAATCAAACAGTAAGGGCCAGCTTAGAAATGCCCATTTACCCCGAATCCTATAACTTCACAAGCGTGCAGCAGATGGAAGCTCTGTTGCAGTCCCTTGTGATCATCTTGTTAGGGTTCAGGTCCTTCCTAAGTGAAGAGTTTAACTCTGAGGTGGTGACGCTACTCACAGACCAGCAGTACCAGCTGCTTTTAAAGGATCTTTGCAAGAACAGAGAGCTGTTTGTTCACGGCATACCTGGATCAGGGAAGACCACTCTGGCCCTCAGGATCATGGAGAAGATTAGGAATGTGTTCAGATGTCAAACTAATGACATCCTTTACATCTGTGAGAACTCATCTTTGAGGAGGTTTGTGAGGTATGTAGCCTGACTCCATTCGTTTCTTTCTGTTGGGCAATTTTAGTGGGTGTGGAATTCACAGGCTAAGCTCTGGGTTGTAGTAACCATGTTCAGGGACTGTAACTATAGTTTGGGTTGACTTACTTCTCTTGGCTGAAGAAACCTGACTGTGTTTCTTACACTTTCAGCAGGAGAAACATCTGCCAGGCAGTGACACGGACAACCTTCATGAGAGATACCTTTGCTAACATTAAACACATCATTGTGGATGAAGCTCAGCATTTCCGAACTGAATATGGGGACTGGTATGCAAAGGCAAAATCCATCATCCAGAGAGGGAGAGATGGTCCAGGAGTTCTCTATATTTTTCTGGATTATTTTCAGACCAACCACTTGTGTTGCAGTGGCCTCCCTGAACTCCAGCACCAGGAGCCAGTTTTGAAGCTCACCAGGATGCTCCGCAATGTAGACAAAATAGTCAATAACCTACAATGGATAATGCAGCAAATCAGAGATAATCCTATCCCGAATGTCCCCCCAGAAGCCCTGAACATGGGCCAAGAACTTGAATTGACTCCAAGTGACATACACAGTTTAAGGGCAAATGATTGCTTTAGTTTGGAGCAGATGGCAACCTTTGTGGCAGAGAAGTGCCAGTGTCTCTGGACGTCTGGCTATTACCCCAGGGATGTTGCTGTTCTTTTCAGCAAAGCCAAAGATGTAGTAAAATGTAAAGAAAGGATTCTCTTAGCATTGAGGAAGAGGACTATGTCTCAGCTCAGCGAGGAAGCCAGTTCACCAGTGCAGGTCAGGGAGGAGTTGGATACTCTGGGGAATCACATCGTGTTGGCTGGTGTTAACCAATTTTCAGGCATGGAAAGAAGTATAGTGTTTGGGATCATTCCAGTGGGATCGGAGACAGACATTTTTTACAATGTTCTGCTCTGCCTGGCTTCCAGGGCAAGAACCCATCTGTATATTATAAAGACTTTGCTTCAATAAGAAGATACCAGTCTTCAAGTAGATAGGGCTGGTCTCTAGATGACTTTGAAACTCTTTGATCTAAACATTTAAACAGCAAAACATTTCCTGTACAGCCACCTGCCAAGTCATGTACTCTCCTCGATTACAAGTGTGAAGAATTCAGATAGTAGTAAGAAAGACTAGGGTAATTAGCTGGCATTGCGATCCTTTTCTCTCTCTTAGTTGTGTCTGTGTGTGTGTTGGGAAGATATTGTGGTGCACACCTTAAATCCCAGCACATGGGAGGCTGAGGCAGGTGAATCTTTGTGAGTTCGAGGCCAGCCTGGTCTACAGAGTGAGTTCCAGGACAGCCAGGGCTACACAGAGAAACCCTGTCTTGAAAAACAAATAACAACAACAAAAAGACAAAAGGGTCAAAAACCAATATGCTGGGGAAATGCTGGCAGCAAAGGTCATAATTTAGTTTCTTCCCCCCTCTAAAGTTCCTATACATGGTGGTTTAATCCCAACACTCAGGAGGCAGAGGCAGGTGGATCTCTGAGAGTTTGAGGCCAGTTTGGTTAATATAGTGAGTTCCAGGCCAGACAGGGTTGCATAGCGAGACCTTGCTTCAAAAATTTCTTTTCTATACATAACAGAAAATTTCCAAGATCAAAAGAAAGTAGGACAAAGGATGCAATAGGTGGAAGGGCCCAGGAGTTTAAATAGTTCCTACACATAGAGTGGTTGCTTATGGTAGCAGGAGTGGGGCATAACCGGCATGAATGATGACATGCCATTTAGTGGGAAATACTTCTGTGTATTGTACTTCCTTCCAGAAGGATCTAACAGTGACCATGAGGAGCTTGAATGCTTATAAATTTAGCTTGAGATTCCTCTCTAAGGAACTTACTCTACACAGAGAACTTACACGTGTATAAAGGTTTCTGGGTGGAAGTATAGAGTTTTGCTTCTAGTAGCAGGATGCAGAATAATAGTAATGTTGATTCAGATGGCTTGAAGGGAGTAATTTGCAGAATGCCACAACACCCATCATATCATGAAGCCAGAAAAGGTGAGATCGTCATCAGGTCTGTGTGGGACCATCTCTAAGGTGTTTCGTATTGCGAACAAAGCATCATTCAAAACCATGTCTATCCTATGCTTCCAGAGCTGAGTCATTGCTTGTAGACACATTAAGGATTTTTGGAAATGTACCTTAAAAATTGGTAGCAGTATTTGACTCTGGGGAAGGGAAATTGATGCCAAAGGGAGTATCCAGTTTTTGCTTTTTATGACTCTAGGTTCTGTACCATGTAATACTTGATGGGATCTTGCCTTGCGTGTGTTTTTACTTATGGATGTAATGGCTTTATGAATCACTTTCTCAGTTTTTATCAACCTGTATCCTGGAAAAACATTTCATATTCATAGTGAATATTGATGTATAGTGAGTGGGGGATTTGAAAACTATACAAAATAGATTTTTACCACATAGAATTTTGAAGTGCTGACTCATTGTCATATTTGTTTCAAGCTTTAGTTTTTTAATAAAAGACATAAAATATTGCAACTATAATGGAATTATTCTTTCTTCTTTTGCATCTTATTGCTCTCTTTTTTCTTCCCTCAAGAACAAAGACAATTGGTCTTTGGGATATTTGTTAAGCATACATACACACACACACACAAAGGTGATGGCACCAGACCACATTAACCAATAGAATAAAGTCAAGGTGGAAGGCAAGACACTGAGAATTCAAATGACTGACATTTGGTTTCTATGGCAACAATAGTAATTGTAAAGATAGTAAAGGTTTGGAGAAATTGCTCAGTCAGTGGAGTGCTTGCCATGCTGAGTTCAAAAGCTAGAGACCACAGAAAGAAGTGGGGTGTGGTAATGCAAACATAATCCCAGCACTGGGGAGGTGGATACAGGTTCCTGACCTATTTGAGTTTCTGCTCTGACCTCCCCCAGTGATGGGCTGGTATACCTGGAAGTGTAAGCAAAACAAACCATCTCCTCCCCAACTGGCTTTTGGTCATGGTGTTTGGTCATAGCAGTAAAAACCCTAACAGTGTGCTTGGCCAATCAGCCCTGGTACTGTCTGCTCTTCCTGCAACTAGCCCAGCTTACCTCTCCTTGATAAAAGGCCACAGGCATAGACAAAAAGGAACCCAGACAGGGCTTTACTGGGGTCTCTGCTGTAGCACCAGGGGACAGTGCCCAGGAACAAAGTCTCCTGGACTTGGACATGCTGACAACGAGAGCGGGGACAGCTTAGATAACCCTCTGGAGCAATGGTTGCTGTCCTAGTGTCTCTTTAGGCTGCTCTTGTCACCGTGGTGGCCTGCTCTGGAACAGATGAGGGGGTTTCTCTAGGAGCTATGCAAGGACTACTACAGTTTCTGTGACCTTTTGGAAATTTCCTTGCAGCTTGTGCTGCTGAAACCAAGCTCTTCAAGCAGCTGTGGGCACTTAAGGCAGCCGGAGCCAGCAGAAAGGAGGAGTTACTTGACGGACAGTATCTGCAGTTTCCTCAAAAGTAGTGGCAGTGGGCTGGGAGATAGCCCAGCAGGTGGAGGCACTAGGCACCAAGCCTGTAACCCACACGGTGAAAAGAGAAAGCAGAGTCCACAATTGCCTCTGACCGCCAACGAGTGCTTTGGCACACATGTCTCCCTGACACAGTAAACACACACATATGATTTCTAAGTATTAACAGTCTGGGGTTGTGAGGATGACAGTAATGGCTCTGGGAACTGGCTTCTTTCTCCCCTACTTAAGTAGTTTCAACAAAGCTTCCTTCGCTCACAGTTCCAGTTGTTTAAAAGATAGACTTCTTAGTGTTTGTAACAAAGATCTGCCAATTCCCTAAGAAACCCAGGACAAGGCTCGCGCCGTACCTGTGGCTCCTGCCAGTACTTCTCACCGCGTCCCCTACCTCATCCTCTCCGGCAGATTCCTCTGCGCAGCTCCTCAGTCCTCTATAAAGCAGCCATTTCAGTCATCCGCTCTCTTGGTCCTAGGCTCCTTTCTTGATCTGCCTATCCTCTCTCTTCTGACCCCCTCTCTCCCTCTCTTACTCGACCCCAACCTTTTCTCGCACGGCCTGGTTCAGTCTGGACCCTTCCAGATGCCTCTTGCTGTACGCTCCCTCACATCTACAATAAAATCCTTCTCTTTAACAAAGCCTAGGAGCAGCTGTGCCCATCTTTGTTTCCCTTCAGGATCTAAGTAATATTAAATCCTTTTTCCCTGGTGGATTTTATCCAGTTTTTAACTCCTAGCCAACAGACTTTACAGAAAGATAGTATATCCCCTTGGGGAAGGTCAAACTTCCCTAATCTGTCCCATAGTGAAACACAGGGCAAGGTTCCAAGGCAATTGAGTAATTTTGCTGGACCAGAGACAACAATCTCTTTGCTATTTCCTGGCATGTAAGAGATGACTCACTCACTGCTTCTGTAAAATAGTTTTTAAATTAAATTAATTTAAAGTTAAGGCAAAATGCACAAAGATTAGTAAAAAGAAAAAGTGTTAAGAGTTCGTAGGGCCACTCTGCCTCTCCTCTTCTCATTTCAGCAAAATAACCTAATGCTGTAACTGAGAGAATGCTGGGAGTCCACATCTTGGTGACCGCAAAGCCAAACTTAGCACAATTGAAAAGCGTTTATTGCCTGAAGCTGTCAAAGAATACAAGGGTCATTTCCAAAACAAGGTTCTTCTCAAGCGAAAGTGGATTCGGGGCCCTCATACGGGGCGGGGGTGGGGGGATGTCTTAGTTACTTTTTATTGCTGTGACAAAACACCATGACAAGAAAAACTGTTTTCAAAAGCATTTAATTTGGGGGCTTACAGTTCCAGAGACTATCATGTTGGAGAGCACGGCAGTGGGCAGGTGAGCATGTGTGATTGCTAAAGCTTTCTTTCAAGTTTAAATTACTGTTCTTGAGACATTTATAGGACAAAAATGCCTCTAGCCTATAAGTCCCACTGTCCACGGACAGATGGGATGCAGGGGGTTCATGTAGGATAACAGGACAGATGGGATGCAGGTGGTTCATGTAGGAAAACAGGACAGATGGGATGCAGGGGTTCATGTAGGATAACAGGACAGATGGGATGCAGGGGGTTCATGTAGGATAACAGGACAGATGGGATGCAGGGGGTTCATGTAGGATAACAGGACAGATGGGATGCAGGGGGTTCATGTAGGATAACAGGACAGATGGGATGCAGGGGGTTCATGTAGGATAACAGGACAGATGGGATGCAGGTGGTTCATGTAGGAAAACAGGTGCAGTATTTTCACTTCTGTAAACGAGTGTGGGCAGACCAATTGCACAACATGTATGCTTGATCACATGTAGGCAGGAGATACACAGTCAGGACATATATCAGGATGTATGCTTGTCTCTGATTGGATGAAGGTGTGAAGTACACAGACCTGTATGTTTTGCCTTTATAAGCTCCTGATTAATGTAATTTGGGGTCCTACTCTGGGAATCCTAGGAATGGACCTGGAGAGTATCCATGGACCTGGCAAGTATTTAATAAAGTTTGCTTCAAAACATTTTCCGCAGTCTCCAGAGAGATTGGTCCACTCAAATTCTAAAGCCAGACCTTTACTCTGGGACTCCAAGAGCTGAAGGGTCACCTCAGAAGGTGTGTCCCTTGAGACATTCCAAGTCTCCAAGGTGTGCCTTCGGTTTCGCAGATTATAGAGTGAACTGCGATGCTGAGAAAAGCAACAAGCATGGGCAGAGGCCTCCCATGGTAAGTCACAGTAATTTTCTGTGACATCTGCTTCTGTTGGGATCCTCATCTGGGATGAGGAGGGTTATGATGGGACCCAGTACTCTCCTGTTCAAGTTAAAAAACAAGACATCGTACCTGCCCACCAGAGGTTCTTTTTATATTTTTCTTTTTCTTTTTTGTCTTGTTTGTCTTGTCTTTGTAGAAGTTTTGTTGCAGACATGGGAGCTGAGATGGAAATGGGCTAGGTTGAGTTGAATGAATGAATGATGGTGGCCACCACCTATTTTGCCTATTTTGCTTTTGACTGGTCTTCTTTGAAGGCATGAGCTTACTGTGTTCTGTGTTTATTGGTTTTGGTTTTAATGTCTCTGCCTCCACCAACTGCAGGCCACTGCCACCTCCACTTGCCATTTGTCATGGCTGCTTAGATGGCTCAGAGTTTCTTATCTCTGAGCTTTCTGGTCACTGGACTCAGTTTAGCAGGGATTCAAATGCCTTTTGAATATGGATAATATTAGAGTTGTTTTATGCTATTCTACTTTATTGGAAAGCTGGTTTGGGGTTGGGTTAGGACTCTCTTCTCTAGACCCAAGCATGCTTATTTAAAAGTCTCTTTTCTGTACTGTGTCAGGTGAGTCATCTGCTTTTGTGACAGAGAAAAGAAAGCAAAGAAAACCATAAAAAATTAGACTATTGGTTGTATTTAACTGCCTAAAACTTTTGGTAAGATATAAATCTTATCTCAAGATTTGTAAGATTGTTATGTGAATCTTCTGTACCTCTCCGGGTGGTGGTGGCCCACACCTTTAATTCCAGCACTTGGGAGGGAGAGACAGGTGGATCTCTGTGAGTTTGAGCCAGCCTGGTCTACAGAGTGAGGTCCAGGACAGTCAGAGATAAACAGAAAAAAACTAAAAAAAAAATCTTTTGTACCGCATGATTTGTAAGTTTATTGGGTATGGTTAAAATTCTGTGACAAAAAAGTTAACTTAAAACTTATAACACAGGGGGTTGATAGTTAAAAATATATACACAGGTAATCTTAAAGGAGTCATGTGGTTTGGCACCATCTTGGGATACAAACAACATGAGGCTTGCCACCATCCCCCATCGGGATAGAGGCAGGCATGTGGCTGGCTGACATTGCATGCTAGGGCTGGAGTGGCTGGATGCCATGTGACTTCACCATCTTGATTAAAGGTGACCACGTAGTATAAACCAACCAAGGAGGTAGCAACAGGTCTCCAAGATATTTTGGATTAGAATGGATTTTTGTAGAATTTTTGTCCTGAAAACAAAGTCATAAAAATATGGTTCATGAAAGACAGGATTTAAAAACAACGTTTAATTAAAAGGTTTTAAAGCTGCTTTCTCCATGTGTTCAGATACAAGAACATACCTTGTATCTGAACTTGTAATGTAAGAGTCACCCAGGTAGTATTGGTTTTAAAGACATGAAGGGGCCATGGAGAGGAGCTGAGGCTTGGTACTGTGTGGCAGGGCTGATATCCTAAAGAGAGCCCAGGAGGGATCCCCGCGGTTTTTGAGATGCCAGTGCCATGTGATAGACACCAGAAACAACAGCCACAATGACATGGAGCCGGCTGGGGCATAGAAGACAGGCTATTCACGTTGCTGAGGGTGTAGTCAGAGAGGTGGCCCGAGCCCCTTGGGAAAGCTCAGAGTATTGTGGGTGAATCCCAGATATTGAACATTGAATTGCTTGCACTACTGGACATTGGTCTTGCCTTGTCCAGACTATGGCAGTGCCCTGCTTCTTCCCTCTTGAAGGAAAACAGGTACTTAATTTATTCTTTGATATTGTAGAAGCCCACAGTTGAGAAATTTTAAGCCTTTTTAGAAAGGAAATTTTAGAATATTTTTAAAAACTTAAGTAAAAAAAATCTGGATTAAAAAAATTTAAATTTATAAGGCTATTGGACATTATATGTTTATAAATGTTTTATATTATGATGTATTTATTAATAAGCAACTTAAAAAAGGCTAAAGAGTTAAGGCCACAGCTATGAGCACCAAACACTAACCACCAGAAACTGGTATTTCCTATCTGATAATACAGCAAGACAATGACCTAAGAAGTATGGCTAAGAGCCTATAGAATGTCTCTATTTACTAAAGGTCTATTCAGGCTTAAGAATGTATGGTTAGCCTCCTTTGCTACTTTGGTAGACTTTAGCTATTTTGATAAACTGAATCACACGAGAAACTGTGATGTTCTGTAATGGTGCACTGTGAAAGGGCCAGGAAAGCAAAGCTGCCAGTCATCCTATGGACTGTATTCAGGATTTAAAGTTTTATTTTGATACTAAAAGAGCTTTAATACAAAATTGTTATTTTTATAAGGCTAAACCTAATCTTATAAACGCTATTAACTTATTGTGAACTGTTACAGATGACATGCGAGTTAATGGTTAGTCACTTTGTAAATGATCAAAGGCCTTAATGGGCCTAGAACTATAACTGTCATCATACTAAGTAGGAATGTAACTTAGTTACAGGAACAGCTTTATTTAGCCTCCTGTATGTGCTTTCAAGGTTGAGACTAAAGCAAATAGCTAAAAACAAAGTTTACTTAAAATTTGGCATACTTAATAGATGACCCTCAAAACTTCTCAGGGATCTGCTGATCATGACATTTAGAATGTTTAATGGAAGAAGCTTCCTGTGGTAGATAGAAAGGCCAACTCCTAGAGGCAACCCTGAGGTCTTCAAAGAAAACTGATGGGGCACAGACCTGGATTGTGATGACATTAACACCTGGAAAACTGCCCCACATCTCGCCTGCTTCCAGGGTCCAGCAGAAACTGGACCCTTGTTCATTTTCTGGGACATTGTTGGGTTGACCACTCTGCCTAAGTCAAGGTAGGCCTCTTTCCCCAAGTTCTTCATCCGTAGGAAAATCACAGACCTTCTGGGTCTGTCAGCTGAAGGCCTATGTTGTCCTGGGCAGCAGTTGAAGATGCCCTGCTCTCCTGGGTAATAGCCAAAGACCTACGACCTCCACCCTACAACAAAACCATTGAGATCACAGCAACCTACTAGAGCAATAGTCCAGTTAGGTGGTAATTCTCTGTCATTTTAGTCAA
The DNA here is from genome assembly GCA_004026605.1 of Ondatra zibethicus. Lineage (NCBI taxonomy): Eukaryota > Metazoa > Chordata > Mammalia > Rodentia > Cricetidae > Ondatra > Ondatra zibethicus. Next base: position 169,778 of record PVIU01001116.1, read on the forward strand.
TACAGAGGCCATTTGGTTTATACTTCTTGCTATACTATATCCGTCTCAGATCTCTGATGGTATTGACGGCTAACTGCAGCTTTGTCAGTTTGGGAATGCAGGCCCCCAGCTGCTCCCCCAAGGTTGCAGTTGCCTGGTCAATGCATACCATAAATGGAACTCAGGCCTTGCTTTTCTAGAGCTGTTAGATTTCCTGATAAAAAAGAGCAAACTTACAGACTTCATATGAAAGGATAAACAGGTTTCAGATGTAACTTTTTACTATTCCTTTCTTTAAAGGAATTTGCTTTGCAATGACTGCTCACAGAATCAACCACCTGAGTCTCATGGCAAATGACTGGATAAAAAAGACTTCAAGTTTATGTAGGCTCTGATGATCTAAGAAAGTATTCTAAGATGCTCAAAGGTCTGAGAATGTGAAAGCTTAGGTAAGTTCTAAAGATCCAAAAAAGTAATTTAAGGTATATGAAAAATGTTTCAGATTTCTTTCCCTCTCTATGCTATATTGTTATGCTAAGATTTCAAAAGTTCAGAGTTTTAATATTGATCAATGGTGTTCTAATATGCTGATAAAAGCACCAACTACTATTATTAGTCACAAGCTCAAAACTCCAAGTTTACTTTTCTTGTCCTCTAAATATAGTTTTTTTCAAAAAATTTATTTTATGTATATGAGTGCTTTACTTGCATGTACGATATATATTCACAATGTCCTTTCCTGGTGTCCAAGGAGATCAGAAGAGGGCATTGAATCCCTGGAACTAGAGTTACAGACAGTTGTAAGCTGTCATGTGGGTGTTGGGACTTGAACCTGGGGTCCTTTGGAAGAACAACAGGTACTTTCAACCGCAGAGCCATCTCTCCACCCCCTAATTATAGTCTTAAAGGTGCTTCTAATGGGGTTAAAACATCTCTGTCCAATCCATACATTCAGTGCTCTGGACAGTGAAAAGACTGTTCAGGCTTTTCGACACAAAGCTATAGCTTTTTTTGGTTCCAAGGCGTGAGTCTACTCCAGCTGTCTTACAGATACCTGTTGCTGCCTTTTCTACAATGTGGATTTCAGTACAGACAACAAACAGTGGTGAGGCTAATATATCTAAAACTTTTATCTCTTTTTGTAAACTAAAAATTCTTGTAAACTTCAGGGAGTTGAGGTAGTTGTAAGACTTGGATCCACCTCTGCCAGGTCAAATGGACTCCAGATAAGTACTCTTGTCAATCGTCAGTCTAAATTTCCCCACCTGCCTTTTCCTGAGTGTGGGATTTCACTGTCTCTCCCCTGGTCGTGGGACTCCTTCCCTTTCCCAACTACCAGGAACATGGGCTTGGAAGTTAAAATGCAAGATCTTCAAGTTCCTAAACTTTAACTTCTGTCCCTAGTCTATATCTGTCCCAGCAAGTTTCCACTTGACTACCAGACACCATCCAGGATTAAGCTGCAGACAACAAACTGTTCCAAATAGCTGTGAGCCCTGGACTTGCTGAAAGTTGATGTGAACCAGTTCACCTGGTGTGATTGCTCCCCATCTCTTCAGCTGGGTCAGTGAACCAGATGCTTCTGATGAATGTTCCATTGCCTGAATGCCCCATCACCTGAATCCCCTCCTGGTTTTGACCAACTTTCCAGCCTTCCTGGGCCTGACAATGATATTCTAATTTTAGCAGAAACTAGTTACAGAGGAGAATCCATTACCCCCTGTCCTTAACAAAAGGCTGGATCAAAAAGAAACTCCCTGGCATAGGGGACAAAATGACTACCTATAGTGTCTATTGTCCCAGGAAAGGTGCCTATTAAAACCAAATAGATCCAGGTTTATCAACGGATAGGTTCATTAGCTGAAATAGTTCTATAATCTGATAGGGCACCCAACCTGCTCTATGTAAAAAATTGTATGGTTTTAAGAAAAAACTGTTGTCTCTATGGAAACTACTTGGAAATAATTAGAGATAATCTAGATGTACTCAAAAAATGCAAAAACAGGAACCCAAAAGGAAATAAATGACTGGTTTTCATTCTGATTTTCAGGTTCTGCTTAGATAATAACTCTGATGTCAGCCATCACAGGGCCTTTGGCTCTTCTGTTGCTGCTAATTACTGTTGGACATTGCATCACTAATGCCTTAACTAGATACATAAATTCCCAACTAGGTGCCATTAAGCTGATGATTATTAGATCCTAATATAAACAGGTATCCATTACAGAGTTAAGGATTTGATTCAGGATGCAACTCAGGGATGGGAGGGTATGATGGCCAAAGTTATGTTTTAAGTTTAAATTGCTGTGCTTAAGACATATATAAGATAAAAATGCCTCTAGCCTGTAAGCCCCACTCATCCAAAGACAGATGGGATGCAGGGGCTTCATGTAGGATATCAGGACAGATGGGATGCAGGGGGTTCATGTAGGATAACAGGACGGATGGGATGCAGGGGGTTCATGTAGGATAACAGGACGGATGGGATGCAGGGGGTTCATGTAGGATACCAGGACGGATGGGATGCAGGGGTTCATGTAGGATAACAGGACAGATGGGATGCAGGGGGTTCATGTAGGATAACAGGACGGATGGGATGCAGGGGTTCATGTAGGATAACAGGACGGATGGGATGCAGGGGTTCATGTAGGATATCAGGACAGATGGGATGCAGGGGGTTCATGTAGGATAACAGGACGGATGGGATGCAGGGGGTTCATGTAGGAAAACAGGACAGATGGGATGCAGGGGGTTCATGTAGGATAACAGGACAGATGGGATGCAGGGGTTCATGTAGGATAACTGTACAGTGTTTTTACTTCTGTAATCAAGCATGGGCAGATCAATTGCACAACATGTATGCTTGATTACATGTAGGCAGGAGGTACACAGTCAGGACATATATCAGGATGTATGCTTGTCTCTGATTGGATGAAGGTGTGAAGTACATAGACTTGTGGGTTTTGCCTTTATAAGTCCCTGACTAATGTCATTCGGGGCCATACTCTGGGAATCCCAGGTATGAACCCGGCCAGTATCCATGGACCTGACCAGTATTTAATTAACAAGGTTTGCTTCAAATTTGGCTTAAAAATTGTGGTAGTAGTCTTATTCTCACCCAGTGGGTGAGAGTAACACAATGCTGGAGCAACAACTGAGAGCTTACATCTTGGTCCACAACCATGAGGCAGAGAGAGTTAACCGAGAATGGGATGGGCTTTTTTATTTTTAAGACAGATTTTTTCTGTGTAGCTCTGGCCATCCTGGAACTTCCTCTGTAGACCAGGCTGGCCTTGATTGAACTCAGAGACTCACCTGCCTCAGCCTCCCTAGTGTTGGGATTAAAGGCATCCAGCACCACATTTCCTAATCTATTCCAAACAGTTCTGCTACTGAGATGGAAACAAGGACCAGACTATCCACTACCACTTAATAGCATGAAGCTTTTAGTCTTTTTAAAAAAATTCTATGTGTTTTTCGCATCATGTATCTTGATTCCACTTATTCCCCATCACTTCACATCTGCCCTCTACCTATGCATCCCAATAAAACAAAATTCAAGAAAAAAAAGGAAAAATAAAATGAGAAAAATAAAAAGGAAGGAATCATCATGGAAGCTGCAGTGCACCCAACAAGTCATGCTGTCTATTTCTTTGTCCACATATCTCTACTTGCAAGTGCTCATTGCAAGGAGTCATTGATCTTGTTCAAGGCTCCTGGTCTCCAGTACACATTTGATGCTGGGTCCCCACTAGGATTCCTCCTGGACATCCCTCTGCTGCCCTGTGCTGTGGGTCTGTGGGTCAGGTCCCCCTCACTGTGCTCCAGCAGATCATGGATGTTGGAGCAGGCCAGGCATAACCCTGAGTCTGGGCCTGGGTAGCTGCAGGGTTGGCTCACCAGATGGTAAATGGGGATATTCTTCCATAGTAATAATTTCAGGGTTGGCTCACTTACACCTGTGCTAACAGCGTTGGCTCAATTGTGCTGCAGGAAAGAGCAAGAGAATTTGTGGCTTCCCAAGGTCAAATTCTTGGCAAGGGTTATTATGCTGATCCACAGGATAAAGCTCTTTATGATGACCACATCATGTCCCTATGCCACACAGCAGCCTTAAACCTTGGCACAGGATTCAAGAATCAGGAAAAAGAATCATATATTAGGGTTAAACATGGCCAAAGAGAACACTTTAGTGACCTTTTCACAAAGATTAACTAAGGCTGTACAAATAGGAGTAACAAACCCAGAAGCTAGAAAAGTACTTATTGAATCTCTGGCTTTTGAAAATGTCATCTTAGAATGGAAAAGATACTTGGGCCTTTAAAGGTCAGATTAGCACCAATGGATGAATGGATACTGCATACAATGAACATTGAGACATTTGACTATAATGGTGAGGCTTGGGTAGAAGCAGCAATTTTTAAAGGTAGGAGGAAGCATCAAGATTGCAAATGTTTTAATTGTGGCAGAATAGGACACCTGAGAAGGGATTGTAGACTAGGCATTCCTAGAAATAATGTCTCCTCTAGGAATGGCAAAAATAGAACTCAATCTTCTGGATTATGTGCAAGATGAAGCAAAGGCTGACATTGGACCAATGAATGTAGATCAACAAAAGACAGACAAGGCAACCTGATACCACCAGGAAACTCCTTGGGGGCCTCTTGCAGGCCCCCATGTCAAACGTGGTCCAGTCATTCCTTGTCACTGTGGAGGACATGTCTTACCAGGAAAATTAAAAACTCCAGTGCCTGCTGTAAAAAAAAACATACTGTTTTGGATGATGAAATGGACATAGAAGATGAATAAAAAATTTCAATAGGAAATAGGAAATGTTATTTTGGCAGATTTCTATAAATGATCAAAGACCAACACTAAGAGTGTGCATTAAAAAACACATTGGAATTGAGGGATGACTGGACACAGGTGAAGATGTGACTATCATTACTTCAGAATCTTGGCATCCAAATTGGCCTCTTCAAGAGACAGATGTTAAGTTCCTAGGAATTGGAGCCCTATCTCAAGTGAAACAAAGCATGACATGGGTTGAATGTGCAGGGCCAGAAGGACAGAGAGGAAGGCTGAGGCCATATTGCAGTGAATTTATGGGATCATGACATGCTTCAGCAATGGAATACCCAGATTAATATTCCTGCAGTCCCAGAATCTCATGTTTCTGGGAAGGATATTATAAGGTACTATAAAACGAGGTCAGCAGCTATTCAGGCTGTATAAGAACACAAAGCAACTAGCAAACATTCAGAGGTACCTGTGGCCCTACCTTTAAAATGGCCAACTGAGAAACCACTATGGGTTAAACAATGGTCATGAACAGAAGAGAAACTGCAGTCTTTAGAACAGCTGGTACAGGAGCAACTAGAGGCTCACCATATTGAAGAATCAACCAGCCCTCGGAATTCTCCTGCATTTGTTGTTAAAAAGAAATCTGGAAAATGGAGAATGGTGACAGATCTAAGAGCTGTCAATAGGGTAATTCAACCTATGGGTCCTCTACAATCTGGAATTCCTCTGCCTTCTCTATTACTTAAAGGATGGACTCTTATAGTTATGGATTTAAAAGATTGTTTCTTCACTATACCTTTACAAGAAAAGGACAGAGAAAAGTTTGCCTTCACAGTTCCTACTTATAATTCTCAGCCTACCAGAAGATATCAATGAACTATTCACCTACAGGGAATGCTCAGTAGCTCCACACTGTGCCAATATTTTGTAAGTCAGCTATTGGAAATTGGTGTGGGAAGTCCTTCTGTATATGTGTTGCTTTTATTGGTTAATGAATAAAGAAGCTGCTCTTGGCCAATGGCTTAACAGAATATATCCAGGCTGGAAGAGATATATATAGAGAGAGTAGGTGGCATGAAAGATGTGATGGAGCTGCCAGAGGAGAAAGATGTAAGCCACAGGCTGGAACCTTGCCAGTAGGCCATGAGCCTCATGGTAAAATATAAAATAATAAAAATAGGTTACATTAAGATGTAAGAGCTAGCCAATAAAAAGCTAGAGCTAATAGGCCAAGCAGTGATTTAATTAATGCAGTTTCTAGTGGTTATTTCAGGGCTGAGCAGCTGGGAACAAACAAGTGGCTTCCAACTACAGGAAATAATATGTAAACAATTTCCTAAATCTGTAATTTACTATTACATAGGTGACATTTTGGTATCTGATTCAAATGCAGATATCTTAGAAAGAATGTTTGAAGAAGTAAAGAAAGTTTTCTCTAAATGGGGATTACAAATTGCTCCTGAAAAAATGTAAAGAGGAGATTCTGTCAATCACCTAGGTTATAAAATAGGTTTACATAAAATTAGAACACAAAAGGCTCAAATTAGGAGAGACTGATTGCATTCTCTTAATGACTTTCAAAGATTGTTAGGAGACAATTCCAGTCTACAACCTGCTGTTGGGATAATACCTGATCTAATAATTCATTTAAACAAAACCTTAGATGGTGAAAAAGATTTGGATAGTCCCAGGGATTAACAGCTGAAGCGGAAAAAGAATTAACTGTGGTTGAAGAGAAATTACAGAAGGCACATATGGATCAGGTAGATACAAATCTTAATTGCATTCTAGTCATATTGCCTTCCAGAATTTCACCTATAGAAATTTTAATGCAGAGAGAAGATATTATCTTAGAATGGATTTTTTTTACCACATAAGCAAAGTTAAAAATTAAAAACTTATGTGGCAAAGGTCTCTGAATTAATTTTAAAAGGAAAATTGAGACTTTGTCAACTAGCAGGGATAGACCCAGCAGAGATTTTATTACCCTTTACTACTGATGAAATTAAAAAGGTATGGGAAGACAATGAATCCTTAAAGAGCTTGTGCTATTTTTTAGGAGAGATTAATAGCAATTATTCCAAAAGCAATAGAATTGACCTTATAAAGAGAACTTCATAGATCCTTCCCCACATTGTACATGACACACTGATAACTGGAGCCCGCACATTCTATACTGATGCAAATAAATCAGGAAAGACATGTTACAAATCAGAAGAGTTAAGTAAAGTGGAACAAAGCCCTTATAATTCTATACAAAAGGCAGAGTTGTATGCTATTTTCATGGTACTAAGGGATTTTAAAGAACCTTTCAATATAGTTACTGATTCACAATATGCACAAAGAGTTGTTTTGCATATTGAAACTGCTGAATTTATATAAGAAGATACAAAATTTACTTCATTATTCATTCAGGTTCAAGAAATATTCAGGAATAGGCTTTGTCCCATATACATAATACACATCTGATTCCATATGGTTCTTCTAGGTCCTCTAGCACAACATAATGCAGAAATTGATTGATTATTAATTGGAAATGTGCTGAAGGCCTCAGAATTTCATTAAAAATCATGTCAATAGCAAATGTTTAAAGAAATGGTTTTCTCTTTCATGGCAACAAGCTAAGGAGATTATAAAGAGGTGTCCTACTTGCTTTTTCTATAACCAAACACTGCTACCTGCAGGGACTAACCCAAAGTGTACTCCAGGGAATGAAATCTTGCAGATGGATGTGTTCCACTTTACAGAATTTGGAAAATTAAAATATTTACACCATACCATTGACACTTATTTGAGCAACTGCTTTGAGCTTAGAACAGGCTGATTCAGTAATCACGCATTTATTAGAAGTTATGGCTATCATGGGTATACCTGCACAAATAAAGACAGATAATGGTCCAGTACATGTTTCTAAGAAAATGAAACAGTTTTTTGTTTATTATAATATAAAGCATATTACACGTATACCAAACAATCCTACAGGTCAGGCAATTATAGAAATATCAAATCAAACTATAAAGGATATGTTAAACAAACAGAAAGGAATGGAAAATATCCCCAGAAATGATTGCATAATGCTTTATTAACCTTGAATTTTTCTTAGCGCTAACAAGAAAGGAAGAACAGTGTCAGAGAGACATTGGATAATGGAAAAAAAACTTCTGAATTCAGCCAGTGTATTTCAAGGATGTGTTGACCTCAGAATGGAAACCAGGAGATGTGCTACGTTGTGGAAGGGGTTTTGCTCTTGTTTTCACAGGAGAAGAAAAGCTATGGATACCATCAAAATTAATAAAGTTTCAATTTGAAAAGAAGAAACATCTTGAAAAAGAGAAGATACTCATCTTCAAAAAGTCAAGAGACCTCAGACATTTAGATGCCTAAGGAAGAAAAGAATCACCAAGCAAAGAGAAATCTCATCTGCAGGGTAAAATTTCATGGCCTGAACATGTATATATCTCTACTTTAAAGCTGACTTTGGAGTTGGAAAATGGCTGTCCTTCTCTAAATCCATGCATGTTGTTAAAAGAAAAATCCAGAGTTTCTGTCTCCTATCAGGAGTCATCTGGTATAGTACAAAAAGAAGAAAGAATTTAGGAAGAATTTTACTTATCTTCATACCTATTTTTGTCTCTATCATACTTTTTGTTGAACATATGTCTATATGAATAATTTTTAAGTTTTCCACAATGAACAAAAATTTTTCCTGCAATAATCTTTGAAGTTTTCAGGAAGAAAATGGGACCCCACAACAATGACTCCATCTGGTTGATATCACATCATGATGCTGACAGCACTACTTGATTGGTGTTGGGGACCAGCTGCTCAAGATGGTTCCAACTTAGTCAGCGGAAATGGTGCACCTTCTTACAACGTTTTGACCAGAAATTCAAATAAGAACTTCAGAAAAACCCTATCAACTACTCGAAGACTATTTGCAATTACACCAAACAGTAATCTTGAAACTTGACCATCATTTTACTTTTACAGGATCCCATAGAAAGAACATTGTCCCCATGACAGCTGGAAGTAATTCTAGAAGGCAACATCCCATTTCCCAAGAAAGTTTGTCTTCAGGATTAGGGACATCAATTAGGGGTTTATTATAACTGGTATAGGGTTGGGGGTTGGGGTGGAAATTATATAGGCTCAGGGATCTTCTTTGGAAAAAAAAGGATAATTGCATGGGATAATAGGTAGATTAGTGTGAGCTTACTCATGCTAATAATAGTAGTGAGTAATGGAGTGAATAGTTGTGAGCTACTATTTATTAACAAGTTATATTGATATAAATTCTTGTATATTGATACAAATTCAAATTTTATTTGTTATATTGAATGTGCTTTTATTCCTGTTTATAATATTTGTACACTCATGCAAAGTTATTTTGTCATAGTGTATGCATGCACGTTTCTACCTCTGTTTAAAACATTTTGTATATTGATACAATTTTAGGATGTATTTATCATATTGCATTATACATTTCTACCTCTGATCAAGATATTTATACATTGTTTACATTTTGAAGTCATTGTCCTCATTTGTTGCACAATTGTTCAAAGATTGCTTAATATTCTAATATGAAGTCTTAGTCTCTAAGTTATATAGGTATTAAGTATTATAGGTCAATAGTCATCCATGTTTGTCATACTTATAGTTAGACTTATCAGGTTCTTTAGATACATAAAGATTGTACTCTGCATAGATAGGTAATCCTCAAACACTTCAAAGAACTATAGAATATGGCATTTAAATAACTTAAGGTTCTGTTGAAGTGAGACACAATTGCTCCTGGCAGCATCGATCTATTCCTAAGAGAATGTTGGGCACCAAAGACACTCCACTTGGAGCTTGTTTTCTTCTTGGCAAAACTGACCTTTGGGAAGGAACTGCCCATGCCTTGACCACTGGCAAAATGCATGGTGTCTGGACTGGACCAGCAGGATATAAGAAAAAAGAGCGCCAAAGCTTTCCAAGACAAGGTAAGATGGTTTGGAACATTTTCCTGCCTCTGAAAATGGTCTGCAAGTTACTCTAGGCCTTAGCCAAAGGTGGTTCCTCCAAAGTTGCAAATGAGACTTTGGGTGATTGTCCAGGTAGCCAGTTGTCTCTGTCAATTATTGCACTTTTGGAAGTTGCTTGATTGAACTTCCTGTCTACTCAAGTGACATTATCTCCCTTCTCAGGTCTTTGATGGGATTGAAGACTAGATAGTTGTAGTTACTTTCCTCTCATGACTTAGCCAAGCCATTTCTAATACAAGACTTAGACTCCTTAGGATAGAATAATTATTTAAACATTTATCATATGTTTCTTGCTTAATGTTGTTTATGCTGGTTGTAATTCTAATTTTTATACCTGATATCTGTTCTTATTGTATATGGTTTTGTATTGGTTTTGAACTTTCTTATTTAGACAAAAGGGGGATGTGCTGGGGAATGTCTTTTGGCCAATGGCCTTTGAAAGGCTGGACCTGGCTTTGAGTACTAGAAACTTGCGGGCTCTCACTCCCTCTCGTAGCTGCTGGATTCGGTTCCTGTTGCCTGTTCTTGCAGAGTACTATGATCTGTGAGTCTAACCCTAAATAAAGAATCCATTTATTATACTCAGTTCTGAGCTAGTGTGGGATTACTCTACTTGTGTTCTCCTACAGTAGGGCTAGATCTCCCACGTTCAGGTCCTCAGGGTAGGGTCACCTCTGCTGTGCTGTCCAGACAAAGTGCAGGGCTCGCTTTCCAGTGTATTGCTGCTGGTCCAGGGTTCAGCTACCTCACCATCTCAGCCTGCTCTCTTCCTTCCTTCTCTCTTCATATAGGCCTCTGCCTACAAAGCCTGAACCATCCTCTCTCTGTAGGACACCATACCATACCTCTGCTCACTCTAACAGTGGCCTTCTGGTTGCTGCTGCAAGGTAATGGGTGGGCCAATGTTTTCTTTTTGAAGCCTGGGGTGTTTTTATTCTTTTCCTTTACACTTGTAAATATATTAAATTTTCACAAATGTATTTACCAATTTAACATGGAAGTCTGTTTTAAAACTTAGATATGATTTACTATATTGCATTGCTTTTACCTAGTTTCAATTCTTGTGGTTTCAATATTTTCACAGCATGAGTCAAATGTACATTTTCTTGCCAGTCTTTTCTTCAACTTTGTTGTCAGCCTTAGAGTCACAGTGAGTTTCAGTGCCCACTGGTAATCTTTTTGCCAGCATTTTCTGAAACTATAGGACAAGAGTTTTGATGTATCTTTATTTTTCTTCTTGTACTGAAGGGCCTTGACTAGGTTTTGCTTTCCTATCACTAGTGAATGAACCTAGGACCTCATGCATCTCATTCAGCTACTGAGCTACATCCACAGGAGTAGAATGATCAGGAAACATCAGAATATACAGATGTTTCCTTGCTCTAGAAGCCAAGCAGAGCAATAGGTTGCAGGAAATGCCCTGTTCAACTGAATGGGGGTTAATGCCAAACACAATGCTTCTTTCCAGGCCTGAGAATCGACGGATGCTGTCAAACATGTCAAAAGCATAGACAAACGCATTATTCATCTGAGACACTCCCCTCTTCATCATTTCACTCAGGAACTGATCTTTATATATATGTGTTTCTGCTTCTGAGCTGAAAAGCACAGCGATATCGTGGGGAGAATAGCCATTCTTCAAGAAAGAATTGCACTTATTTGCTACATATTCTACCATCTCTCTCAAGTGCAAGTATCTGATCTCAACGCTTCCTGGTACACCATGAGCCCAGGTAAATTCATTGAGCATCTTCAGGGTCTCGGGAGGGATCCTGAATGTAGAGTTACTTCTGATTTCCTGTAACTTCCTCTGTAAGAACTCAGCTATTTTATCTGCATTGCGTACCACTCTTGTGAGCTCTTCCCTTGGATACTGGCATGAGAAATGTGGGAGGCCAGTCGGTTGCATGTGGCTGGTCTGAAAATAGTCCAGAAAGATCCAGAGAATTCCGTTCTCTCTCTTAGTGATGTGCTTTGCCTTCTTATACCAGTCCCCATCCTCAATGCGGAAATTCTGGGCTTCATCAACAATGATGTGTTGGATCATGTCTGTCTCAAACTCATTTCTCATGAAAGTTTGCCGGGTCACTGCTTGGCAAATATTTTGTGCCCTGTAACAGTGAAAAGGACATTAGGTGTTTCTCTAACTGCATCAATGCCCAGAGACACAGCACTGCTGTCACAGGTCCTTGTACTGTCTAATTCCCAAGAATCAGGGTCACTTAAGAGAAATATTCAAGACCAGACCGATAACACACAGATGTAAGATCAACACTTACCTGATCAAGTCGCTCAAGGGCTGATTTTCACAGATGAAGAGAATTCTATCTTTTTTACAGCAGAATGTGTTTCTGATCTTTTCCATAATCTTCATGGCCATGACTGTCTTGCCCGACCCTGGTAAGCCATGCACAAACAGTTTCTTGTTTTTGCGGAGATTTTTTGAGAATATCTCATACTGTTGGGCTGTGAGAAGATTTAAAATTTCACAGCCAAGCTGGTCACTCAAGAAAGATCTGAAGTTGAGCAAGACAATCACAAGCGCCTGCAGCAAGGCTTCCATTTGCTGGGTGTTTGCAAGGTTATAGGAACATGGGTAATCTATAGGAGAGGGTGATCCCTCACTGGTCTCTACATTGCTCTTGGATTCCAGGCAGAGAACCTTGGCCATGACACAGACCCTCCCAGTGTAGCCACCAGTGTTCACTAGCTTCTGCTTGAGAGTAAAGGCAGTGCGGGTACAGTAGTCCTTTGCCCCCTCATCCTGCTGCCCAAGGATGGTGTAGAGGGTGGGGAAGCTATTCTCTGCAATCAGCAGGGCATCACAGATGACTCCCTGCTTCTCTTCCAAGTTCAGGTCCACAGCCCAGCTTCTAGAGAGGATCAGCAGACCACAGGAGACAGACTGCATTTGCTGGCTTAATAAGTCCTTCAGTCCCTTATTCTGTGAGCACAGCTCCTTCCAGAGGGATTCAGGAGTATATTTCAAACATCCTGGTGACACTGGACATGGAAGAAATAAACAAGATTTCAAATAAGTATTTGTATAGTTTTGTATGACTCATATATTATATTTAAAATAGAGAATTAAGTAGATGACCAACACAAAATAAACTCAATGGTATTTCTTGAGCTTTTTTCCCCCATATGCTTTGTCTGGGTATATTTCTTACCTTACAGATCTTCTGCTTATTTATTATGCTTTCCGATTTTTTGTTCTTATGGCTTGTTTGTGTCTCTCTCTTTGTGTGTGCTCTGTATGTGTTTCTTGTTCTTTTTCTTTGGTTCTTATTTTCTGTTTGTTTTGCCCTATTCTGCTTTGTTTGTTTCAGTTGCCTATTTGTTTACAATGGGAGAGAGAGGGGGAAAGAATGTGGATTTGAGAATAGGGAGGTGCAGAGGAACTGGGTGGAGCAGGGGGAGGAAAAATGTGATCAGAATATATTGTATGAAAAAATCTGTTTCAACAAAAATTAAAATTACAAAACATTTTAAAAATAAAAAGGGAATTAAGCTCTGATGTGTAGTACATCTTAAGAGAAATTCCATCTTTATACATCCCCTTTAACTCATATTCCACCAAGCTGATGGAATGATGTGGTCCTCCATTATCTTACAGAAAATTCTGTGCCAACCAAGTGGAAATTAGTGAGCTGAAAGAAGCACAAAAAAAATCTGTGCAGTCATTGTTACATCAGATTCCTTTGTGGAAAGTTTAAAAACATTTCTATGAAAGGCGCTGTGGCAGATTCACACTTGACATTGTTCTTGTAGTTTTCCCATTCACAGATCATTATGCAAAGAGGGAGATTTACATATGACCAGTTTCAGCAGAGCAAATGATACAGCATGGGTTCCAGCCCTGGCTGGTTATACATCTTGCATTTTATAGCTATCTCCCTGTCAGAAGTATAAATCTACCACACACACACACACACACACACACACACACACACACAGAGAGAGAGAGAGAGAGAGAAAACTCATTTTAAAGGGAGTGTGTCAGGAAATCATAACTCAGCAAAATAAGGCACCTTCTTGACAAATCCTGGATGACTAAGTTACATGTGCACTTTGTGGTTGCAAGGCTGTCCCAGATATAAGGTGATCCAGGACAATAGTCCCTCCTACTTGAGCGTGGGGCCAATTCCAAGAAGATAATCAAAAGTGAATTGTACCTGGTATATGAAATTGAACACCAACCTCTACTTTCTGGGCTTTGTAGATCAAAGATAATAAACCTGTCATGAACCAAGACCAAGGGCCCCCAATGAGTGACAAATTTCTTTCAGATTCGTATTTCATCAAAACGCTGAGGGCGGGAATACAGTTTGATGAGTGCGCCCTTCCTCCTCTACTGAGACTGAACTACAGGGAAAGAAAGTCACCTGGGTCTTTCACCACATGCAGAGAGCAGAGAATTGAGCTGGGGGACAATGCTTACCTGTCCTGTCAGCACTCAGCAGAATGCCAGAACCTGTCGCTGGATGCTTCTATGCACTGTCCAAAAGCTGTACACCAGAACAACCTGGAGACTAACTCTACAAAGCGATGCTACACACCAGAGGGTACCATGCATGCAGCCAAGGACAAACTTTTACAACCTTACATTCCTCTACTCCCGGTTTGAACTGTTTTCCTTGTCAGATTAGAATACAGCAACAGAGGGCAATCAATCGATTGCACATCAGATCAAGAGCACTAAAGGTCTGCAGCCCGTCACTCAACTGGAGAACAAAAATTCAGAGAAGCGTTCAGAACAACTGACTTCCTGCACCCTTCTGATAAGAAGGAGGAAGAAGAGGAGGACAAGGAAGAGGAAGAGGGAGAGGAAGAAAAATTGGAGGAGGAGGAGGAGGAGGAAGAAGGGAGAGTAGGAGAAGGAAGAACAGGAGGAGGAAGAGGAGGAGGAAGAGGAGGGGGAAGAGGAGGGGGAAGAGGAGGGGGAAGAGGAAGGTCTCTGTAGTCTACTACCTCACATCCTCATTACCCTACTGACCCCCACAGCTCTGCGAGGCAAGGCAAATGAATGCAATGGCTTTGTGGGTGCAGATAAGAACCTGAAGATCAGAGACTTTCCCGCAGACACGTAGCAGTTTCTAGAGTGAGGCACCGTACTCTCTGGCTCCAAGTTCAGGGTTTCTTTCAATATAATCTTTGTGCAATACAAATACAAGGATTCTGCTTATGACTTCACTATCACTCCATGATGCCTTATGCAAGCAAATCATCTAACAGATCCTACTCTGTGCTTTTAGCAATTTTCCTTTTAGGTGAACCCAAAAAGTACTAACTCACTTGGCCCTTTATTCTGTTCCTTCTGTAATACCAAGCTCCTGCATTTGTTATCTATTTCCTTGGTGACCTTAGGACAGTCCTCTGGGCTCTTCTGAGACCTTTGAAGATAATTAAAATATTTGAAGTCATCGTTTAAGGGAAAGATTTTTCTAGTGCCTGTCAACGATTATCCGGAAAATGAAGAAAACAAGAGTGCTCAAGACAAAGTCTTTTTCTGTACGGAGCTTCAAACAAAGGGTATGCCACCACAGGGGTCATCCTGATCTGAGTGACCTGAGCTATTATGACATCTGGGCTTGAGCTGCAGTCCAGGGCCGTGTCTGGGTCCGTGTTGAGGTCCTATCACAGGGCCTGTGTTGAGGTCCGTGGCACCTGGTGTGGATGCCCAGGATCTATGCCCCCACCTGGGGCCTCATTGGTATCCTAGGGCCACCCTGCAGCAACGGCAATGGCAATCTGAATGTCTTGTGCTGTCACCTGGGTCTGTGGTGACATCTGGGCCCAGACTGCTGTCGAGGACCATGTCCATGGTCCTACAACAGCTGGAATTTGTATTGCTGTTCATGACCCATGTCACCACCAAAAGTCACAAGGACGCCCGGGTTCTGGGCCACCACCTGTAGCCATATTGGTGACTGAGAGAAGTGGCACAGCTGGGACCATGACAATCTGAGTGACCTGCCCTGCCACTTGTGGTCACAGCATCAACCAGGCTTTCAAGCCGCTGCTGAGGAGCATACCTGGATCCATTGCCCTACTGCAGCCAACATCTGCATCCATGTCAGCGGTTCCTGTTTCCACCATTGGCTATGCAGATGCCGAGGGTATGGACCAACACCTGAGGCCATGCTGGTGCCAGAGGGTCACGCTACCACCAGTACCATACAGATTAGGATGACCTGCACTGCTACCCTGGGCCATGTTGACATCTAGACCCAAGCTGCAGCTGAGGGCCATGTCTAAGTCTGTGGCCCTACTGCAGTCAGGGTCTGTGTTGAGGTCCATGGTTCCTGCAGCAACTGTCTGGGGTCTGGGCCACCACCTGGGGCCATGTTGAAGTCTGGGGATCATACTGCTTCTGGGCATATGCCAATCTGAGAGGCCTGCACTGATACATGGGGCCATGGTGACATGCAGGCCCAAGGGGAAAAAAACATTTCTGGTAACCCAAAAAGTTAAAAAGGGTTCAGGTAAATTAACGTTGAAAATGGACCTAAGGCCATCCAAACACATTAATTATCTGGGCCTTCATACATGTTTATATAACCACAGGATGACTCTGTATTGTACTTGATTAAAACAGATCTCTCAGATATCCAAAGTGTGAAGTTGAAGAGGCTGTTTCCTTCCTTCAGAAACCCTGATCTTCTCTAAGTAGGAATTCCTAGACAAAACATAGATAAAGGATGATGTTTTCTGTCATCTGAAATTATTATTTTGTACCATGCCCAGACCCTAGTGACTCATTTTCACTACCTTCCTTCAAGACAAATTACTCATGGTTCTGCTGTACCCTCTTATGCCACCATATGAACACTTGTGTTCTCTCTTCTGTCCACTGAAAGCTGACTAAAAAGGCCAACTATACCATTCTGCTTCCAGTATAAGACTTCTGCTATGGCTGTACTGGTTCAGTGAGTTCTGAACCCTTGAGAAGCTGACTCAAATGCATATGCTCAAGTCCTGGAAATGCTGTTTTAAATTCCTGGTGGGGGTCTTGATCTCTGCATATTTAGCTATCAGATTTTGCTAGTACCATGCTTGATGACTTCACGGGTACCTGTACCTCATTCCCAAGAGGTTTGTAGTGTTGTTACATCATTAACTTGGTGCTGCACAAAACATTCTCATTGATTTCTTTTTTAGCAAAGGTGTCAAATGCTCTCTTTCTCTTATTGGAAAAACTAGCTGTTCATACCTGGAAATAAATGCTTTTGGAGGTCGACTTTATGCTCCAGTCCTTTCTTAGAATACACTGGTCTGCAGCGTGGAGGACTGTCGGAGAGACTCAGCTGACACTCAAAATCTTCATACAGGTTACCGAGGGAAGATGGCTGATTGGAAGCTGCCTCTGTGTGACACAGTGAATGAAACCAGTCAGAATAACAAAGCACAGGCTCTATTCCAAGGGGGAAGAATTGGAAGAAGACCAGAACCACACAGAGGGGAAGCTGAAGATTGGTCCAGAAGGTAATATAAACAACGCTGGTGAAGAGACCGCTGGTCCCAACCACATGACACAATCAGAATCCTCAAAAGCTTCAAGTCCAATTGAAGGTTCTGGGGAGGCAGTGACTCCTCTGACACCATGGGTCAACAGTGGAGAGGAGACCCACTTTGTCACTGCACTGGGTGCCAGCTGGGTAGAGAACCCACTGAGCTACCCTGAGGTCCTGAGAGCAAGAAACAATCTCAGATCAGGGATCCTGGTGTTGGCCTGCCACAGTGCCAGGGTAGGAGACAGCTGTGGAAGGCAAGCATGGGGCCAGGAAGGACTGGGCACTGACATGCCAAAATGTTCAGGTAGTAGGAGGCTGGACTCAGAAAAGGAAACTTGGGGCTGGAGAGATGGTTCAGAGGTCAAGGACAGTAGCTGGGAGGCAGAGGCAGGCAAGTCTCTGTCAGTTCGAGGCCAGCCTGGCCTACAGAGCAGGTTCCAGGACAGCCAGGACTGTTACACAGAGAAACCCTGTCTCGAAAAACCAAAAACACCAAAAGAAAAAGAAGAAGAAATACTAATCTCTTGTTTCTCATTACCAAAATTATATAAAACTATAAACCAATAGCAAGAGAAACTACAAAACTTTACAAACATACAGAGATTAAATCATGAATGACCATCATGTCAATGATGAAACCAGGAAATTAAAACATTCACATAACCAAATGAAAATGAAAGTAGCAGTTGTAGGAACATCTGGAATGTATCAGAGGCATATCTGATAGTGGAGTTTATAGTTATGAGCAATTACATGGAAAAACCAGAGCCACTTCAGGTAAGAAATAACATGAGAGGCAATCTCATTCTGAGATTCCAGGAGGCAGGATCGCCATTTCAGACTGAGGTAGAGTGAAAAGATGAAAGGTTCCACATCTTCAGTACTCCACAATGTCTGCCTTTTGCTGGGATTAAAGGTGTGCACCACTGTCATTTAAGGCATGCACTGCCCGGTTTCTATGGCAACTAGTGTAGCTACTGGGATTAAAGGATTCCAATGTGGGCTGAAGACCAGCAACTCTTTTCAGCTTTTGGCACCAGATGGAGACTGCTCTCTCAGTGCGTCTGACAAGTTTTCAGGTTTGTGTGAAGAAGGTCATTATTAGACCATCCAAATTGTATCAGTACAAGTATATATGTATGTGTGGGAGGAAACAAGCTCCACTGGGAGCAGAAGCCAGGAGCAAATCCAGTCCCAGGAGCCAACCCAGTCCCGGGACACTGGTGGATCAGGATTGAGCTAGTGACCAGATCGATCCAGAGTTAGCGATCTCCACTGGAACAGGTACAGGGGAGTAACCGCTGAGCGAGTCAGCCAGAGCCAGAGCCTGCTGAGGGTCCGGATGTGAATCTGGAAACTTCAAGTGAGTAGACCTAAACCAGGACCCCGGTGGGTGTGGGTGTGAGTCTAGGACCTCCCAGGAACTAGGCCTGAGCCAGGACCTCTGCCAGTCTGGGCGTGAATGAACCTGGGACCTCTGAGGGAATAGGCAGGAACCAGAGATCTCCATGGGGCCAGGCGTGAGTCTGGGACCTCAGAGAGAGTAGGCCTGAGCCAGAACCTCTGTGGGTCCGGTCATTGGTCTGGGATATCAAAGGGAATAGGCAGGAATCTGTAACCTCTGCGGGTCCAAGCATGAGTCTGGGACCTCTGAGGGAGTAAGCAGGTTCTCTGTGGTTCTGGGTGCACCTGAGCCTGGGACCTCCGAGGCAGTATACCAGAGCCAGAAGCCTTTGCAGGTCCAACTCCAAGCCAGGGACTTCTGCAGGAGGGGATCCAGATCAGGATTTACAGAAACAGGACAAAGCCAGCAACCTAGACCAAAGTAGGCCTACGACAGCAAACTCCAAGGGAGCAGAGCAAAGCACAGGAGTGCTGAGCTATCTCCAGGAACACTGAGTAACCAACAGGGTAACTAGAACTTTAACACTGACTATACCACGAGGAACAACTATCTGAGCTTTGGATTCACTGGCACCAAGAAGATTATTCAACAGAATCTCAGACAGCCCCAACCACACCTATTAGAGGAAAAGATGAGTAGAAAAGGTAAGAACACATGCAACACCACAAAGAGCAACACAACACCAGTAAAACCTAAAGACCCTTCAACATCAAGACCTGAACAACCAAATATGGATGAACCAGAAGAAAATGGCTGAAAAAATAACTTCAAGAGAATGTTTGAAACTCTTAAAGAGGAAATGAAAATTCCCTTAAAGAAATGGAGGAAAAGACAAACAAAAAGTTGGAAGACATCAGCAAATCACTTAAAGAAAACCAAGAAAAAGAAGTCAAACATATGAAAGAAACTATTCAGGACTTGAAAACTGAAATAGAGACAATAAAGAAAACACAAGCCGAGGGAATTGTAGAAACAGAAATCATGAGAAAACAATCAGGAACCACAAACGCAAGCATAAACAGCAGATTACAAGAGATGGAAGAAAGAATCTCAAGTGCTCAAGATACAATAGAGGAAATAGACTCATCAGTTAAAGAAAACATTAAATCTACAAAAGCTTAACCCAAAATATCCAGGAAATATGGGATACCATGAAAAGGCCAAATCTAAGAATAATAGGTATAGAAGGAGAAGAAGTTCAACTCAAAAGCACAGAAAATATATTTAACAAAATCATAGAAGAAAACTTTCCCAACCTAAAGAAAGACATGCCTATGAAGATACAAGAAGCTTACAGAACACCAAATAGACTGGATCCAAATAAAGCGTCCTCTCACCACATAATAATCAAAACACTAAACATACAGAGTAAAGAAAGAATATTAAGAGCTGCAAAGGAAAAAGGTCAAGGAACATATAAAGGTAGACCTATCAGAATTACACCTGACTTCTCAGGAGACAATGAAAGCCAGAAGGGAGTGATCAAGCATTATGCAGACATTAAGAGACCACGGATGCCAGTCCAGACTACTATTCCCAGCAAAACTTTCAATCACCATAGAAGGACAAATCAAGATATTCCATGACAAATCTAGATTTCACCAATACCTAGCCACAAACCCAGCCTTACACAAGCTACTAGAAGGAAAACTCCAACCCAATGAAGTTGACTACACCAACAAAAACATAATTGATGATCTCATAGCAGCAAATCCCAAAGAAGGGGAAAACACACAAATTAACATCACCAATAATGAAAACTAAATTAATAGGAGATAGCAATTCACTGGTCATTAATATCCCTTAATGTAAATGGACTCAACTCACCTATAAAAAGACACAGGCTAATAGATTGGATACGAAAACAGAATCCATCCTTCTGCTGCATACAAAAAACACATCTCAACCTCAAAGACAGACATCGTCTCAGAATAAAGGGTTAGGAAAACAAATATACCAATCAAATGGATCTAAGAAACAAGCGAGTGTAGCTATCCTAATATCTAACAAAACAGACTTCAAGCTAAAATCAGTCAAAAGAGACAAAGAAGGACATTTCATATTAGTCACAGGAAAAATCCATCAAGAGGAAATCCCAGTACTGAACATCTATACCCCAAATACAAGGGTACCCTCATATGTAAAAGAAACAATTCTAAAGATTAAATCATACATTAAGCCCCACACACTAATAGTGGGAGACTTCAACACTCCCCTCTCACCACTGGACAGGTCAATCAAACAAAAATTGAACAGTGAAATCAGAGAACTAACAGATGTTATGACTCAAATGGTCTTAACAGACATCTATAGAATATTCCATCCAAACAGAAAAGAATATACCTTCTTCTCAGCACCTCATGGAACCTTCTCAAAAACTGACCACATACTTGGTAACAAAACAAACCTCAACAAATATTAAAAAATTGGAATAACCCAATGTACCTTATCAGAACACCATGGTTTAAAACTAGAAGTCAACAGCAATACTAATTCCAGAAAACCCACAAACACATAGAAATTAAACAATGCTCATCTGAATTATCAATGGGTCAAGGAAGAAATAAAGGGGGAAATTAAAGACTTCCTAAAATTCAATGAAAATGACCACACAACATACCCAAATTTATGGGACACAATGAAAGCAGTGTTAAGAGGCAAGTTCATAGCACTAAATGCCTACACAAAGAAGCTGGAAAAATCCCACACTAGTGAATTAACTGAACATTTGAAAACTTTAGAACAAAAAGAAGCAAACTTACCTAAGAGAACTAGAAGGTAGGAAATAATCAAATTGAAAGCTGAAATCAACAAAATAGAAACAAAGAAAACAATACAAAGAATCAGTGAGACAAAGAGTTGGTTCTTCCATGCCATCTTTTAAGGAAGCAGGGGGAGGGAGGAGAGGTGGGGGGAGAGTGGGAGGGGACTGGGAGAAGGGGAGGAA
This sequence comes from Ondatra zibethicus, assembly GCA_004026605.1. Lineage (NCBI taxonomy): Eukaryota > Metazoa > Chordata > Mammalia > Rodentia > Cricetidae > Ondatra > Ondatra zibethicus. Next base: position 191,453 of record PVIU01001116.1, read on the forward strand.
ATGTAAAAATTTTATTTTTTTTTGAATGAAAAAAAATAAAAGAATATGGAAAAAAAGAAAAAAAAGAGTTGGTTCTTCGAGAAAATCAACAAAATAGACAAACCTTTATCCAAACTAACCAAAAGGCAGAGAGAGAATATCCAAATTAACAAAATCAGAAATGAAAAGGGGGACATAACAACAGACATAGAGGAAATACAGAGGATCATCAGGTCATATTTTGAAAACCTGTACTCCACAAAATTGGAAAACTTAAGGGAAGTGGACAACTTTCTGGATAAATATCACTTACCAAAATTAAATCAAGACAAGATAAGCAAATTAAACAGACCTATAACTGCTGAAGAAATAGAAACAGTCATCAAAAGTCTCCCAACCCAAAAAAGACCAGATGGTTTCAGCTCAGAATTCTACAAGACTTTCAAAGAAGAACTAATACCAATACTCCTTAATTTATTCCATACAATAGAAACAGAAGGAACATTGCCAAACTCTTTTTATGAGGCTACAATTACCCTGATACCCAAACCACAGAAAGACATTACTAAGAAAGAGAATTACAGACCAATCTCAGTCATGAACATTGATGCAAAAATACTAAATAAAATACTGGCAAATCGAATTCACGAACACATCAGAACCATCATCCACCATGATCGAGTCGGCTTCATCCTAGAGATGCAGGGATGGTTCAACATACGAAAATCTGTCAGTGTAACCCACCATATAAACAAGCTGAAAAATGAAAACTACATGATCATCTCACTAGATGCCGAAAAAGCTTTCAACAAAATATAACATCCCTTCATGATAAAGGTTTTGGAGAGAGCAGGGACACAAGGAACATACCTAAACATAATAAAGACAATATACAACAAGCCAACAGCCAACATCAAACTAAATGGAGAGGAACTCCCAGCGATTCCACTGATATCAGGAACAAGACAAGGTTTTTCACTCTCTCCATACCTATTCAATATAGTTCTTGAGGTCCTAGCTAGAGAAGTAAGACACCAAAAGGAGACCAAGGGAATACAAATCTGAAAAGAAGTCAAACTCTCACTGTTTGCAGATGATATGATAGTTTACATAAGCGATCCCAAAAATTCTACCAAGGAACTTCTACAACTCATAAACTCTTTCAGTAATGTAGCAGGACACAAGATTAACTCAAAAGAATCGGTAGCCCTCCTGTACACAGATGATAAAAGGGCTGGGGAAGAAATCAGAGAATCAACACCTTTCACAATAGCCACAAATAGCATAAAATATCGCAGAGTAACTCTAATCAAACAAGTGGAAGACTTGTATGACAAGAACTTTAAATCTTTGATGAAAGAAATTGAAGAAGACATCAGAAAGTGGAAAGATCTCCCATGCTCTTGGGTAGGCAGAATTAACATAGTAAAAATGGCAATCTTATCAAAAGCAATCTACAGATTCAACGCAATGCCCATCAAAATTTCAACAAAATTCTTCACAGACCTTGAAAGAACCGTACTCAACTTCATATGGAAAATCAAAAAACCCAGGATAGCCAAAACAATCCTGTACAATAAAAGAACTTCTGGAGGCATCACAATCCCTGACTTCAATCTCTACTACAGAGCTACAGTACTGAAAACAGCCTGGTATTGGCATAAGAACAGACAGGCAGACCAATGGAACCAAGTAGAAGACCTGGATATCAATCCACACATCTTTGAACATCTGATTTTTGACAGAGAAGCAAAAAATATCAAATGGAAAAAAGAAAACATATTTAACAAGTGGTGCTGGCATAACTGGATATCAACATGTAGAAGAATGAAAATAGACCCATATCTATCACCATGCACAAAACTCAAGTCTAAATGGATCAAAGACCTCAAGATAAAGCCAGCCACACTGAATTTATAGAAGAGAAACTGGGAAGTACACTTGAACACACTGGCACAGGAGACCACTTCCTAAATAGAACCCCAGCAGCACAGACACTGAGAGAAACAATTAATAAATGGGACCTCCTGAAACTGAAAAGCTTCTGTAAAGCAAAGAACACGATCAACAAGACAAAACAGCAGCCTACAGAATGGGAAAAGATCTTCATTAACCCCACATCAGACAGAGGTCTGAGCTCCAAAATATACAAAGAACTCAAGAAATTGGTCACCAAAAGAATGCATAATCCAATAAAAAAAATGGAGCACAGACCTAAACAGAGAACTCTCAACAGAGGAATCTAAAATAGCTGAAAGACACTTAAGGAAATGTTCGACATCCTTAGTCATCATAGAAATGCAAATCAAAACACCTCTGAGATTCCATTTTACACCTGTAAGAATGGCCAAGATCAAAAACACCAATGACAACTTATGCTTGAGAGGTTGTAGGGAAAAGGGAACACTTCTGCATTGCTGTTTGGAATGCAAGCTGGTATAGCCCCTTTGGATGTCAGTGTGGTGATTTCTGAGAAAATTAGGAAACAACCTTCCTCAAGACCCAGTAACACTACTTTTGGGTATATATCCAAAGGATGCTCAATCGTGCCACAAGGACATGTGCTCAACTATGTTCCTAGCAGCACTGTTTGTCATAGCCAGAACCTGGAAACAACCTAAATGCCCCTTGACCAAAGAATGGATAAGGAAAATGTGGTACATTTACACAATGGAGTACTACACAGCAGAAAAAAATAACGACATCTTGAATTTTGCAGGAAAATGGATGGAGCTAGAAAACATTATTTTGAGTTAGGTAACCAAGACACAGAAAGACAATTATTAATGTACTCACTCATAGGTGGTTTTTCCAGCCCACAAACCACAATCCCAGAGAACTTAGACAACAATGAGGACACTAAGAGAGACTTACATAGATCTAATCTACATGGCAAGTAGAAAGTAGAAAAAGACAAGATCTCCTGAGTAAATTGGGAGCATGGGGACCTTGGGGAAGGGATGAAGTGGGGAAGGGAGAGGCAGGGAGGGGAGCAGAGAAAAATGTAGAGCTCAATAAAAATCAATTAAAAAAATAAAAAAAGAAATAATATGAAATTTCAGCTCAGAGAAACAATTCAACAAACAAGAACAATCCAAGCCCCAAGTTTGTAGATAGAAAGAAATAATAATTACCATGGTAGAAATTAATCAAGTAGAAATGAAAAGAATAATCAAAAGAATGAGTAAAACAGAGCTTCTAAAAATAGTAAGATTGATAAACCTTACCTAACCAACTATAGAAAGAGAAGAAATAATATTACAACAGGTATCACTAAAATCCAGAGGATTTTTTTAGGGAATACTTCAAAAACCTATATTCTAAATAGGTGAAAAGGCTATAGTTTGGGATCAAAGGAGAAAAACCTGGACACACATCACCTACCCAAACTAAGTCAAGATCACTGAAGTGGCAGCCGCCAAAATGAAGCTAAATCCCTTTCATATCAATGCAGTTTCTCACATTTCCAGGAAGATTGTGCTGTCTCTTTGCAAAGAGATGAGGCAGAAGTACAGTCCCATCTGTGCCTACCCAAAAGGAAGATGAAGAGAATCCTAGCAAAGAAAAGCCCAGAACTGGATGGATTCATTGTTGACTTCTAACAGACTATCATCGATGAATTAACAGCAGTGTTCCTCAAACTAGTCTGAAATTGAAGGAAAGAGACACCATTAATTCACCCCATACAGCTGTGTTATCTTGGGAGCACAGCCATAAAAAGGCCAAAAAAAAAAAAAAAAAACCAGCTGCACAATTTCCATGATAAACTCAAACTTGCAAACCAAACTTAACCTAACACTGAAAAGATCAAGTTGGTTTCATTCCACAGAGGCAAGGGTGGCTTAACACAGACAAATTAATAAATGCAATGTGTCACATAAGTAGAATCAGGGACAAAAATCACAGATCTGGAAAATCCCTTTAATGACCACATCAGAAAAATCCCTGGGAACATATCTAACAAAGGAGGCAAGAGGCCTCTACGATGAGAACTTTCAAACACTGAAGCAGAAACTAGAAGAAAAAAGCCTCCTATGAAATTGGCTGTCACTAAATTCAGTCTACCAAGTCAATAAAAACCCTATCAAATTCCAGTGTGTTTCACAGAACTAAGAAAAAATCCTGATATTCATATAGAAGCACAAAAGACTGGTTAGCCAAAGAAGCCTTAGCAAAAAGAGAAATTAGGTTCAACCAAAATACACCACATCTGGTGCGGGTTCTTGACTTCCAGAGTTGGTAACAAGCTAAACTTTGGCACCAGGTGATCATTGTTATGAGGTTCCAGCAAATGACAGTGCGAGGAGTTTAAATAACATGTATATAAATATGAACTCCTTTTTCATGGTGCTGGTGAGATGGCTCAGTGGGTAAAGGTGCTGTGTTGTTTTAAAGAAAATGATCCCCAAAGGGAGTGACACTTCTGGGAGGTGTGGCCTTGCTGGAGTAGGTGTGGTCTTGTTGGAGGAAGTAAGTCTCTGTGGGGGCAGGCTTTGAGGTTTCATACATGTTTAAGATACTACACAGTCTCTCAGATCAGATTCTTGTTTGAAGGCGAGACGTGGGACTCTCAGCTGCTTTTCCAGCACCATGTCTGCCTGCCTGCTGCCATGTCCCACCATGATGATAATGGACTGAACCTCTGAAAGTGTAAGCTAGCCACCACAATTAAATGTTTTCCTTTATAAGAGTTGCCATGATCGGTCCAAGGCTTATCTATTGCACTCTGGATATGCTGACGCCTGGGATTTCTTCGAATGTGGGACCCTGGACTGCATACTTTGTGGTAGTGGGGACCACACTCATGCTCTCCCCTAATAAAGAAAAGAGTTGCTGTGGTCATGGTGTCTCTTTACAACAATGGAAACCCTAACTAAGACAGGTGCCAGCCTCCAGGCCTGATGACCTGAGTTTCATCTGGCACGCACTGCATGCACTTGATGGAAGAAGTGACTCATGTTGGTATCTGACCTCCATGTGTGAACTGTGGCATATGCATGTGTGTGCCAAAAAAGAATTAAGCCTGGTCGTGGTGGCACACATCTTTAATCCTAGCATTTGGGAGGCAGAAGCAGGTGGATCTCAGTGAGTTCAAGGCCAGCCTGGTCTACAACGTGAGCTCTAGTATAGACAGAACTATTACACAAAGAAACCCTGTCTCAAAAAACAAACAAACAAAAAAGAAGTCCATATTCAATTTTTGAAAAAGATTTATTTATTTACTATATATACAGTGTTCTGCCTACATGTATGCATGCATGCCAGAAAAGGGGCACCAGATCTCATTATAGATGATTGTAAGCCATCATGTGGTTGCTGGGAATTGAACTAAGGCCCTCTAAAAGAGCAGCCAGTGCTCTTAACTTCTGAGCCATCTCTCCAGCCCTAAATTTATTGTATCCAAAAAGCATAAAGACCCAACTTCAGTAGATGTAATGAACTCAGATTTTCAGAGTGTGAACTATACAGAGGAACTCAAAAGAGGCAGAAAGCACAGAGAAGGAAGAACTCTCCCCTCTTACCTGGACCAGCATCCATCATCATGTCTACCCATTCCTCAAGTTTCAGTTTGTTGATAACATCTTTCTTCTTGCCTACCATCCATGAAGTGGGAGCTTCTGAGAACACTGCGCAGCAGAAAGCCTCCACTTTGATCGCACAGAGAAAACCATGCAACTTCCCCTCATGAAACACATCTATGACTCTGGTCTTGTGAGACACTTCTTGTTTAGATGAACAGAAATGGAAAACTGGCAACTTAGATATTGCTTCATTTGCCAATGTTTCCAAATATTTTGGGTTAACATTGTCTTGTGGGCATCCCAGGACCTTCCTACTCTTGTCCTCCACTCCAATGAAAAGGTAGCCTCCGCTGGTGTTTGCAAATGCAGAGACATACTCTGGAATTATATCTTCAATGTAGTCTTGGGCACTTTTTGTAGAGAATTGTTTAAACTCTACTTGTATAGATTCAGGAAAAGGCAAGATTTGACCATATTCGAGTTTTTCACTTTGGAAAAATTCAAAAGCAGGATCTGATTCAAGGCTGTTCTGATACATAACTCTGGGAATTTCAACAGGTAGAGCTCCTCCAACAGTTAGGCCACATCCGACACTCTTCTTTCTGTTTAGAAATGTGAATGCATCTGTTGAATTCATGACAATCACTGAAGTTCCAGATCTATGGTACAAGGAAGAGTTTTGGCTGCAAATGCGAGGTTTAGTAGAACCATTTTCAGGGCCGCAGTTCCAAGACTTAACAAAAATGTAAAAATGGTTCCCTTGTTGTCGGGTCTCAAAGAAAGCCTGCCAATCAGAAGACTGGATAAGCTCTCTCAAAGACTGTTCCAAATCCAGTCCCATCTCCACAGGATGCTCACTCTTGTTGGCCATTTGTATCTCAATCACTCCTCCTCCGGAGTTTAACAGAGCACAGGCAGTCTTTGTAACTCTTGTCTTCTCCAGTTTTCTCTTCTTTGAGTCCATTTTCTTTCGGTTTTCTTCCCCGAGAGTCACATCTTTTACACGGATGACCAAGTCTGGGTGTGACCGTATCATCTCTGAGGAGAGATTTCTTTCCATGTTGGTCCTAGAGTCAAACAATCCAAACACTTGTTTTACTTTTATTAAGATTAATTCTCTCGTACACACAATTCATTCATCTACTTACTGAAAATACTTAATCTAAGTCAAATATATCCTGTCAAAGAAGTAAAATATCAAGTAATATAAAAGCAGTCATTTCTCTTCAGAAATTGATTTTGAGGGGGAGTAAAGTAGAACTTATCATCACCTGTGATATGGGCTATGGGAGGAAAAAACACATTAAAGAGGTGTCTGAACTAATTTGGTTATTACACTGTTGTTTAATAATGCTTCCAGGAGGAGCTAATGTCACCCACTCACTGGAATTGTCAGGGTGAAGCCATCAGCATTGAGGTACAGAAGCAGGAGGGATCACCTAACAGAAGGGTATGCCATAGTATGAGATTTCACAGCTTGGGCCATATTCCCAATGAATTATGGGATAAATAGAGAATATACGGGAAGGAGATGTCAAAAGGGTCATGAAACCCCAGAGAGGTGGGAGAAAACCAAAGGAATATGGCATCAGGGAATGGAGCACAAGGCCACCTGCCGACTTTCCAGGTCTGTAAGCTACTGACAGGTGCTGCAAGTGAGACTGGAAAGTCTTATTGTAGGATTTAGTGAGCTGCCAGGAGCTGGTGGTGCACGTCTTTAATCCCAGCACTTGGGAGGCAGAGGCAGGAGGAGCTCTGAATTCAAGGCCAGGCTGGTCTACACAGTGAGTTCCAGGACAGCCAAGGCTGAACAGAGAAGCCCTATCTCAAACTCCCATCCAAAAGATTTAATGCATGCCACAGCTGCTGACTTTGAAGACTGCAGAAGCTGAGGTCTTAGAGACGAGTGCCAACAGACATGGCTTGGCTTGCAATTCCCATACTGTTGAGGATCATCCCTTTACACTATGTGAAGATGTGCGCTGTGATTGGTTTAATAAAGAGCTGAATGGCCAATAGTTAGGCAGGAAGAAGTTAGGTGGGACTTCTGGGGCTAGAGAGGACTCAGGGAAGAAGAAAGGTGGAATCACCAGCCAGATACAGAGGAAGCAGGACATGTAGAAGGAGACGTAAAAGTCATGAGCCACATGGCAGCACACAGATTAATAGAAATGGGCTGATTTAAGTTATAAGAGCTAGTTAGAAACTATCAAAGGCTAAGCATTCATAATTAATAAGAATTCTCCATGTTGTTATTTGGGGGCTATCTTGTGGGACAGAGAAAGTCTCTTTACAACATACTATTGTTTTATTTATATGGATGCTTAAAATGCCTAACCCTATGTACTTGCTAACAGGGCAAGGATCATTTACCTTGATATGACTCTTAGTATAAGGATTAAATAATTCACCAATCACTTAACACTATGCTTTGGCTCACAGATGTTCAGTAAGCAAAATGTCACATGGGCTGAGGAATGAATGCCAGGCACAGTAATAGTGTTGTCAAATGTAGACAATCAGTCATTAGATAAACTTACTAAAGAAGAGATGTGTATGTGTATATGCAGATGTGTATGGAGGAAAAGAGGTTGAAGATTGGTTTTTCTTTAAGATGGGAAAGGCTTGACAATATTTACCATGGACGAGAGAAAGTCAGTAGGGAGCTGAGAACTTAAAGAAGGAGGAGACTGAGTGACTGAAATAATAGGATCCTGAGAATCAAGGTCTGGACAAGATCGTGGGTCAGAATCTGTAAGAAGAAAAGAGGAGAAGAGAAAACCGCTGGCGGTGAGGTTAGGTTTATAGCTGTCGGAGAGGCAGGAGGGAGACTCTTCCAATGCCTTCCCTTTTCCTCTTCAGCTAGGGAACAAAGTCATCCGTCTGGAAAGAGCCCCTTGCTGAACAGGCAGGAGGATAAATGTAGGCGACAGAGTGGGAGAAGTTTGAGGAGACGTCACAGCGATATGGGGACTAAGGGTGTGCGCACAGGGAGATACTGCAGAGAAAACGAGAAGCCATGTGTCTTGCTACTCCCCTGCCGCGGTGATAAAAATGCCCAGACAAAGGCCACTTCAGGAAGAGAGGGTTCCAAGTAGGCATCACCAAAACCAGGAAGCCAAGGTAGCTGGAGTTTACAGGCCTCGGGCACAGTATAGCCACCCATGGTCAGAAAGACCAAGGAATGCATGTGCTCAGCCAGCTGGCTCCTCTAGGAACCACAGCCTGGAAATGGTATCTCCCTCCTTTAGAATGGACCTTCTCAATTAACTCATTCAATATATATGCGTATGGATTAAATAATCCAGCTCCAGATAGCAGAGTTTTTAGGAAGTGAGATCTTAAAAAATGTCTTCTGACACAAAATAAAGCTTATACTGGTACTGGCTATCTTGGGGGAACCAGAACAGAAAGGAAATAGGGCTGCAGAACAAGTGGCATTCGGGAAACTGAAATCACAGGGTCCTTGGCTCTTTTCCAATAGCTTCTAGATGATAAACTCTGGGTTAGATAGCAATGGTTCTGTTTCTGCCTCTTAGCGCCTCAGTTAAGGACAGTATCTTACAGGGGTTGCTCAATAGCATCTGAAGAATATTTCAACACAACAATTTCAAAACTGCAACTGCCCCCCACCCCAGTTGCACTTTTGAAATTGTTGTGTTGAAAGATTCTGAGGCACTTGCACTAACTTACACCTGCTAACAGTGACAGGCTCTGCCAGTACAGAAACCTGCTGCTGAGTGTGGCACCTGCGCCCTAGCATGCCTGTGTACATGTGGGCAAGGGGTCCTGCCCCACCCCCACCCATCCCTCTTCCCCTCCCCTGTGATGGCCTGGCCAGGCTCGCACCCACCCCAGTCATCCCCTATCACTCTCATGCTTTTTACCGAACTTGCTGCTGGGCCTGATAAAATACCTGGGCCTTCAGGTAGGAGACACACAGATATGTCACCTTGGCTTCTGGACTGCTCAGGCCACCCAGGTCCCGGGTTTGGCGGGCTAGACCTCGGTGGTGGGGGTGGGTGGTGGTGGTGGTGGGGGTGGGGGTGGGGAGCTGCAGGGCTCTAAGCACATGGAACCTGGCCTTACAATTCCAGGTCCAGCGCATTGGCAACGCTGGCACTAATGTTCCCCAGTATCCTTTCTAATGAATGGTTGGCTCTGCTCCCCGCCAAGGCCGTGGAGATAAAGAGACCTAAAGGAAGTCTACTAAATACCGGGAAACTTGAAACTCAGAATGTGTTTAATAAACTAAACTTTACTTTAATCATCCTAAACTTTAGACACATTGTGCTTTCGGATTGTTCCTGGCGTTTTTGGTTCCTCTTTTGGTCTCAGCTGCCATTCTTACTCCTCACTGTTTTCCGATCTCCCAGCGCTCTGTCACCCGCCCAGCAATCGCATATACCAATAAATTTATCTAATCTAATCAAATGCTATGACTTTCACAAGACTGGATAGAACTCATTCAAGAGGAGAAAAGCTCTTCTCAGGCCCTTCCCTTTGCCTCCCACTTCCCTCCTACCCGGTCCCTGCGAAGGTCGGTCGCACTGGGCCCTCACCGCTTTCCGATCTGCAGGAAAAGACTCAGTCCTCTGGCTCAGCTTCCCCTCGCTGCGTCGGAAAGGAGAACTTTGAAACAGGCAGGAACCTTCTCCTTCCAGAACTCGGCCTCTGACACAAATCCTGCTTGTCGGGTGGCATTCCAGTCGTGAATTAGTCAGCCGCCTGTGGGGCGGAGCAGTACTGGGTCCTGCGTGGGTTTGGCGGTGGTTGCAGCCAAGTTTTGAAACAAGCCTTCTGACTTCCGGTTCTTTGCTTTAGGGGAAATTGAAACTATTCGGAGTGTTTCTAGTCAGCTGCAGATCTTTGACCCGCTGCTAAGTTGACCTCACTGTTGGTTTAGGCTGGATCTAATTTCTAGCAGCTCTTCTCTCTTCAGCTAATCCCTCCTCCTGGGCCCTGGGTGGAACTCTCTACCCTTCATACTTGCAGATCTTTATATGTGTGTGTTACTAATGCGTGTACACTAATTACACATGGTTAACACAGCCGCATCATGATATGCGTTGAAGTTCATAACCTATTTTTCCATGGTTCCGAACTTTCCGTTTCAGTACATCTTCATACCAACTTATTCAAGGTTTTCTTTAACATGCTTATTTTCCAGAATGTTTGTATAATCAAGGACCATGAATCTACAGTGTAGAGTATATATTATATTTGTCTTTCTGGGTCTGGGTTACCTCACTCAATATGATGTCTTCTAGATTCACCCATTTGCCTGCAAATTTCAAGATGACATTTCTTTTTCTGCTGTGTAGTACTCCTCCCTGCTCTTCCTTTCTCCCAGCACTCAGTCACCTGCCCAGTGGTCGCATCTACCAATCAATCTGTTTATCGAATCTAATCAAATGCTGTAAAAGTGACACAAGACAGGATAGAACTCATTCAAGAGGAGAAAAGCTCTTCCCAGGCCCTTCCCTCTGCTTCCTGCTTCCCTCCAACCCTAACCCTGTGAAGTTTGCTCCTGGGTAAATGTATCACATTTTTCTTATCCATTGTTTGGTCAAGGGGCATTTAGGTTGTTTCCAGGTTCTGGCTATGACAAATAATGCTGCTATGAACATAGTTGAGGATATGTCCTTGTGGTACGATTGAGCATCCTTTGTGTATATACCCCAAAGTGGTATTGCTGAATCTTGAGGTAGTTTTTTTCCTAATTTTCTGGGAAATGGCCATATTGATACCCAAAGCGGCTGTACCAGTTTGCACTCCCACCAGCAAGGCAGGAGTGTTCCCTTTACCCCATAACCTCTCCAGCATAAGATGTCATCAGTGTTTTTGATCTTGGCTATTCTTACAGGAGTAAGATGGAATCTCAGAGTTGTTTTGATTTGCATTTCTCTGATGGCTAAGGATGTTGAGCATTTCCTTAAAAGTGTCTTTCAGCCATTTTAGATTCCTCTGTTGAGGGTTCTCTGTTTAGGTCTGTACCCAATTTTTTTCATTGGATTATTTGTTCTTTTGATGACCAATTTCTTGAGTTCTTTGTATATTTTGGAGATCAGACCGCAGTCCAATGTGGAGCTGGTGAAGATCTTTTCCTATTCTGTAGGCTGCTGCTTTGTCTTGGTGACCATGTCCTTTGCTTTACAGAAGCTTTTCAGTTTCAGGAGGTCCCATTTATTAATTATTTCTCTCAGTGTCTGTACTACTGAGGTTGTATTTAGGAAGTGGTCCTCTGTGCCAATGCGTTCAAGCGTACTTCCCACTTTCTCTTCTATGAGGTTCAGTGTGGTTAGTTTTATGTTGAGGTCTTTGGACTTGAGTTTTGTGCATGGCGATAGATATGGATCTATTTTCGTTCTTCTACATGTTGATTTCCAGTTATGCCAGGAGCATTTGTTGAATATGCTTTCTTTTTTTCCATTTTATATCTTTTGCTTCTTTGTCAAAAATCAGGTTTCCTAGGTGTGTTGATTGATATCCGGGTCTTTGACTCGGTTCCATTGGTCCTCCTGTCTGTTTTATGCCAATACCAGACTGTTTTCAGTACTGTTGCTCTATAGTAGAGCTTGAAGTTAGGGATTGTGATGCCTCCAGAAGTTCTTTTATTGTACAGGATTGTTTTGGCTATCCTGAGATTTTTGCTTTTTCCATATGAAGTTGAGTATTGTTCTTTCAAGGTCTGTGAAGAATTTTGCTGGGATTTTGATGGGCATTGCATTGAATCTGTAAATTACTTTTGGTAAGATTGCCATTTTTACTATGTTAATTCTGCCTACCCAAGAGCATGGGTGATCTTTCCATTTTCTGATTTCTCCTTCAATTTCTTTCTTCAAAAATATAAAGTTCTTGTCATACAGGTCTTCACTTGTTTGGTTAGAGTTACTCTGAGATATTTTATATTATTTGTGGCTATTGTGAAGGGTGATGTTTCCTGATTTCTTTCTCAGTCCATTTATCATCTGTATAAAGGAGGGCTACTGAATTTTTTGAGTTAATCTTGTATCCTGCTGTATTACTGAAAGTGTTTATGAGTTGTAAAAGTTCCTTGGTAGAATTTTTGGGGTCATTTATGTAAACTATCATATCATCAGCAAATAGTGAGAGTTTGACTTCTTCTTTTCTGATATGTATCCCCTTTTGTTATCTTATTGTTCTAGCTAGGACCTCAAGAACTATATGGAATAGATATGGAGAGAGTGGACAACCTTGTCTTGTTCCTGATTTCAGTGGGATCGCTTTGAGTTTCTCTCCATTTAGTTTGATGTTGGCTGTTGGCTTGTTGTATATTGCCTTTATTATGTTTAGGTATGTTTCTTGTATTCCTGCTGTTGAATTCTAATTTTAAGCCATGGTGATCTGATAAGATACATATGGTTATTCCAACTTTTTTGTATCTGTTGAGGTTTGTTTTTATACCTAGTATAAAACTAGGTGGTCAGTTTTTGAGAAGGTTCTATGAGGTGCTGAGAAGAAGGTCTATTCTTTTATGTTTGGATGGAATGTTCTGTAGATGTCTGTTAAGTCCATTTGGGTCATAACATCTGTTCGTTCCCTAATTTCTCTGTTAATTTTCTGTGTGACAGTCCTGTCCAGTGAGAGTGGGGTGTTGAAGTCTTCCACTATTAGTGTGTGGGGTTTAATGTGTGATTTAAGCTTTAGTAGCATTTTTTTGTTTTTGTTGTTTTTACATATGAGGGTGCCCTTGTATTTGGGGCATAAATGTTCAGTATTGAGATTTCCTCTTGATGGATTTTTCCTGTACTAATACGAAATGTCCTTCTTTGTCTCTTTTGATTGATTTTAGTTTGAAGTCTATTTTGTTAGATATTAGGATAGTTACACCACCTTGTTTCTTAGGTCCATTTGATTAGAAAATCTTTTCCCAACTCTTTCCTCTGAGGCAGTGTCTATCTTTGAGGTTGAGGTGTGTTTCTTGTATGCAGCAGAAGGATGGATTCTGTTTTTGTATCCAATCTGTTAACCTGTGTCTTTTTGTAGGTGAGTTGAGTCCATTTATTTTAAGGGATATTAATGACCAGTGATTGTTAGTTTATGTTATTTTAGTTTTTGTTGTTGGTGATGTTATCATGTGTGTTTTTCCCTTTTTGGAGATTTGCTACTGTGAGATCATCTATTGTCTGTGTTTTTGTGGATGTAACTAACTTCCTTGGGTTGGAGTTTTCCTTCTAGCGCTTTGTGTAGGGATGGATTTGTGGCTAGGTATTGGTTAAATCTGATTCTGCCATGGAATATCTTGTTTTGTCCTTCTATGGTGAATGAAGGTTTTGCTGGGTATAGTAGTCGAGGCTGGCATCTGTGATCTCTTAATGTCTGCATAACACTTGGCCAGGACCTTCTGGCTTTCATTATTTCTATTAAGAAGTCAGGTGTAATTCTGATAGGTCTGCCTTTATATATTACTTGGCCTTTTTCCTTTGCAGCTCTTAATAATCTTTCTTTATTCTGTATGTTTAGTGTTTTGATTATTATGTGACGAGGGGACTCTTTTTTTTTTGATCCAGTCTATTTGGTGTTCTGTAAGCTTCTTGTATCTTCATATATATATATATATATATATATATATATATATATATACACACACACACATATATATATATGTATATATATCTTTATGTTGGGAAAGTTTTCTTTTATGATTTTGTTGAATATATTCCCTGTGCTTTTTTGAGTTGAACTTCTCCATCTTCTATCCCTATTATTCTTATGTTTGGTCTTTTCATGGTATCCCATATTTCCTGAATATTTTGTGTTAAGCTTTTGTTAGATTTAATGTTTTCTTTGACCAATGAGTCTATTTCCTCTATTGTATCTTCAGTGCTTGAGATTCTCTCTTCCATTTTTTGCATTCCACTGTTTATGCTTTTTCTGGTTCCCGATCATTTTCTCATATTTTCTGTTTCCAAAAATTCCTTTTTCTGTATTTTCTTTATTGTCTATATTTTTGTTTTAAAGTTGAATCATTTCTTTCATCTGTTTGATTACTTTTTCTTGGTTTTATTTAAGGGATTTGTTGATGTCTTCTAATTTTTTATTTATATTTTCTTCCATTGAGAGAAATTTTCATTTCCTCTTTAAGGCCCTCAAATATTCTCCTAACGTTATTTTTTAGGTCATTTTCTTCTGCTTCATCTATATTTGGGTGTTCAAGTGTTGCTGTTGTAGGGCCACTAGTTTTTGTTGGTGCCATGTTGCTCTTTATGGTGTTGAGTGTGTTCTTACCTTGTCTAATCATCTTTTCCTCTAATTGGTATATTTGGGGCTGTGTCTCTGGGGATCAGTCTTCCAGGTGCAAGTGGATCCAAAGCTCAGATGGGTATCCCTCGTGGTGCAGTCGGGGCCACAGTTCCAGTCACCGCGGTCCCAGCTCTCTGCATAAAACTGTGACAACTGGTATTGATTAGCACCTTAGGTGAACTGTGTACAGGAAGACTTGAGGTTTCGTTTCACTCATCTTTTAGGTCCTCCTGAATGTCCCACCTTTTTGTTAGAAGGATGCCTTTCAGCTTCCTCAAGTGCAGCCCTCCAACTGCTCCCAGAGCGTACGTCTTCTTTCACAAGGGTGCCATAAGCAAAAGTGGCAAAGAAGGACACCTCAAATGTTGCTCTAGAAATATTACCTTGGGGACTGGAGTGATGACTCAGGTTAAGAGCAATGGTAGCTCTTCTGAGTTCAATTCCAGGTAACCATAGGGTGTTTCATAATCATTCATAATCATCTGGCGCCCTCTTCTGGCATGCAGGAATACATGCAGGCAGAACACTGTATACATAATAAACAAGAAATCTTAAAAACAAAAAGAAATATTACCTCAAGAAGATCCTCAGTTCTGGGATGTAGAGACCCCAGGACATTCAATGTTCTATCTGGTGTTTATTCATTTAATGGGGCTGGGGAAATGGCTCAGAGATTAGAAGCACTGGCTGCGTTTCTGGAGGACCAAGGTCTGAGGCCCAGCACCTACAGGGCAGCTTACAACCGTCCAGTTCCACGGGATCCAGCGCCCTTTCCTGGCCTCTGAGTGCAGCAATCCTACGGCAAGGCGGAGAGACGAGCTTATTTCCAAGTTTCTCAGATATGGCCTTTAGGTCCCCTAGCACCTCCATGTAACAGCTCAGTACCTCCAATATTCCAAGCTACTGTGGAGTATTGATTGCCTCGGGATCCGAGGGCAACTAAGGCAGGAGAGATTCATCTACACTCAACACTCCCACGTACCTCTGCCATTTTAGTGTATTCCCAGTGAATCTGTGTGGTGTACTGTCCTTGACTTAGTGGATGCTTCCTTCTGCATTTCACCGTACCCTAAGACATAATTCATGTCTGGCTTTAAAAGAATTGTTTCTGACACTTTGAGAGCAGCTCTTTTTTTTTAAAGATTGATTTTTTATTATATATATATATAGTGTTCTGTCTACATGTATGCCAAAAGAAGTGACCATGTGAGCCACCATGTGGATGCTGGGAATTGAACTCAGGACCTCTCGAAGAGCAGTCAGTGCTCTTAACCGCTGACCTATCTCTCTAGCCTGAGAGTGAGTCTTTAGCCAGTGCCTCCCAAACAGGGCTCTGAATCCTTGGGATAGTATAACAGGGCAAAATTTCCCCATCTTGTCTCAGCTGAAGCCATCTTGGTTTAAATTAATATTGAACACCCCCTCACCGCCCTTTCTACAGCCCACCCTGAAAGCCCTGCACCCTGTTCTAGAAGCTCAGGGTGGAAATCCCCCAGCTGACTGCACGTTCTTGGCTCTTCTTAAACTGCTTGCTAACTTTTACTGTCCCCTGCAACTGCCAACCAGGATGTACTTATTCCGTGTTCTTTGTCTTCAAAAACTCCCTGTAAGCTGGGTGGTGGCGGCTCATACCTTTGATTCCAGCACTTGGGAGCAGAGGCAAGAAGATCTTTGTGAGTTCAAGGCCAGCCTGGTCTACAAAGCAAGTTCCAGGACAGGTCCCAAAGCAACATAGAGAAAGCCTGTCTCAACGCCCCCCACCCCCAAAAAATTATCAAACCAAAAACAAACAAACAAAACCATCCCTGTAATACGCATTCGAGGCTGTTCTGTGAAAAGTGTTTCTCTTCAGGCTTAATAAAGACTCTTAGTTCGAACTTGGGTCATCCGAGGGATGTTGTAACTAATGGCATTCATAGAATACAGAGAGGAATCCCACATCAGAATGTCCTTCTATATATGGGTTGCTTATATTGGCTAATGAATAAAACTGTTTCAGCCAAAGGCTTAGCAGAGTAGAGCCAGGTAGGAAATTCAAACAGAGATTCAGAGCAAGAGTAGGCAGAGTCAAAGAGACACCATGTAGCTGCCTAAGGAGAAGGAAGCCAGAACCTTACTGGTAAACCACAAACCTCATGGTAAAATATAAATATTAGAAATGAGTTAATTTAAGATGTTAGAGCTAGTTAGAAATATGCCTGAGTTATTGGCCAGACAGTGTTGTAATTAATATAGTTTCTGTGTGTTTATTTGGGTCTGGGAAGCCAGGAATGAAAGAGCAGTCTCTGCTTACAATTGGTACCCAATGTAGGGCTTGAACCCATGGCCCTGAGATTAAGAGTCTCATGCTTATAAATGGTGCCAACATGAGGTGAAAATTTCCACATAAAGCCTAAGAAAGCTTAAAAAAAGAAAAAGAAAAAAGAGGGCTTCTAGACCCACAAAATCGGGAGCCAAGCACAGTTTGTTGGGAGATGCATTTTTTTTTTTCAGATAAGCTCCTAGAAGGGGTTTCCTAGGACTGAAATGCAAAGCACAGAGAGCCTTAAACACAGCTATGTTGGTGCTTTGCTCTGTCATTTTGAAGAAGACTTGCTTAAATAGTAGAGAGTTGCAGAGAAAAACATTCTTGCTGTGCTTATAGTCTAGAAAGTTAATACAATGAGCAGAGACACACTGAAAATATGTGTTGTCTGTGTAAAAATACTCAATTAGTCATTTGTATAAGCTGCTTAATATGTAAGGCCAAATTATCATGCAGCACCATAACAATTACACATATTCCTCTTCCTCTTCCTCTTCTTCTTCTTCTTCTTCTTCTTCTTCTTCTTCTTCTTCTTCTTCTTCTTCTTCTTCTTCTTCTTCTTCTTCTTCTTCTTCTTCTTTCTGAGACAGGATTTCTCTTCCATTTGATTGCAGTAGGAAAGTACACGCTGCCAGCAAAGAACAGTCTTCAGCTAATTACTCCCAATACACAAGTCTGTTCACTACTCACATTCATGAGATGGGACAGACTCCAACTCATCTCCACTTGAGCCTACCATTTTCATCCTAGTGCAACTACATTTGCCTATGACATTGATATGCCCGATATATTACACTTTGTGTAAACAAACATTTATAAACAATATTTGGGAATTTGGCTATAGTTCTCTCCAAACTGCTTCCTGCTTTTTGTTGGACAAAGTATTTTGGGGGCTTCACAGAGACCTCTCAGGGAATCCTGATTCATCAAACAACACTAGTCTGGAAAGAATCCACAGGTTTTTATCCTCTGTGGAAATAAAAGCAGAACTTCTTTTCCAAAGCAACATATCCTTAGACCCAAAAGTCAATATACCTTTAAAATATATACGTTGGTTTAGCTTAGCAGTCCCCAGAATCAAATATCTCTCTGTACTTATTCACAGTCAAAAAATTCAAAGAAAACACAAGATACATAATCCAGACTCTCTGTGTATTCCATATTTATGTGGCTTATTTTTTTACTTTATTACTTTTTCTACAAGTTCAATATTTATCTTATCATCTTTACTCCTTTAATCTATGACTGTCTGTACTTTTTATATTAGAATTGTATATACTCTTTTTCCTCTCTCTCAAGCCTACATACATTTATTAAACACTGTGACCCATTTAGAAGTCTTTTTAATCTGAATTTGTCTTTTTAGCATGTGTATCTGTATTTATTTTTTGACCAGAAGTGCTCTTTTTTTCTTTTAAATGCTAAGTGGGCATGCCTTGGACCAACTCTGTGGCCCTGCCTGTTGGCTCCATCCAGCACAATATGTTTGAGGCATGTTTACTGCCTCTGAGAGCCATGTACACCACACCAGCTCCAGGGTCGCAGGGGGTCTATGTCACCATTAAGCAATTTGTAACACACTGCTCACAGAACCCATTTAAGTGCTCAGCTTCCTGAAAGAGGCAGAGCTGTTTGTGCAACTAGCACAAACCAGGAAGCCTTCCCCTAAAGTAACCACACAGCCTTTGCTGCTATTGCTGAGGCAGGGAGACCTCTCTTAAAGGAGCTGCAGTGCCCCTACTTGCCGTGAGCAAATAAGCCATCTGAAAGAGAAATATGACTGCCAAGAAGCTGTGCTAAATGCTGTTTTTTTGTGTCTAGAACTTTTTTAGGCTTTCTCAGGTTTTATATGAATGTAGCTGCCCATATTTGTGCCATTTGGTTAACAGAGACTATTCATTCATTCCTGACTATCCGGACCTGAAATAATCACACAGAAACTATATTAATTAAAACATTGTTTGGCCAATATCTTAAGTGTATTTGTAGCTAGCTCTTACATCTTAAATTAACCCATTCCTATTATTTTGTATTTTACCACGAGGCTCGTGGTTAACAGGTAAGGTTTCAGCAGGCAGGCGTGTTTCTCTTTTGGGGGCTACATGGCATCTCCCTAACTCTGCCTTCTTTTCTCCTCAATCTACTTGGAATTCCACCTTGCTCTATTTTGCCTGTCATAGGCCAAAGAAGCTTTAGTTAGCTTTTGTCATTAACCAATAAAAGCAGCACATATACAGAAGGGCTTCCCAAACCCAGTATTGAACCCACGGCCTTTATTTTCCATGTTTATATATCCCACTCCGAAAGGAGAAGGGGGAGGCAACAGACTTCATTAACATGATAAAAGAAATAGATAGAGCATCTCCGACCTTTGGTCATGGTGGAGCTGATACACCCTTGTACTCAAAATACTAATTAACCACCCTATGTCAGGACCTCTTGTTTTGTAGCCACTTGTCAACAACTTTGAAAGAACAAAATAAGCTCAAACTCTCTGACCTCTAGACAAGTTGGAGTGGACTCACATCTGAGGGCCCTCATAATTCCTCCCTTTTAAAAAAGCCTGTGCTTCTGCTAAAAGACAGATGACTGTGCCTGGCTTCAGAGCCTTCTCCCCATTTTCCAGACTTACGTGTCACCGGTACATACACTCCATCATGTACAGCCTGTCTTAGATTGCATGGGGGGAAAGATCATACCCATCATTGACTACCAGCCTCTATAAATAAAGTATTAAGGGAGAGTGCATCTCTGGGCTCTGTGTACCTTTGAGCCAATTTTCTGTCAAGAGAGTTCACCAGCCATTAGATAATGATATGCAAGCAGATAATTCTTTGTGATACTGCCATGGCTACAATAACGTCTCCTAATAAAGGAGTGTAGAATGACCAGAGGTGAGGATCGCCTTCTTAAACTGGTCTAGGATATTGTTGTGCCAGTGTCACAACACCCCCAAACAAACCACCACAGAGCCGGTATCCGAAGCAAACACAAAGAGGTTTATTATAATCCTGAGCTTGGTCCACTGTCCAACACTCCAGTGCAGTGGGTGGAGGAGAGTGGTCCTGAGCATTTACAGGTCAGTATTTATATAGGAAAAACCATAAGTGGGTCACAGCCTTGTCAGAGGATCTCGGGGTAGCTGACATTTAACCTGACTGGTTATGGCAAGGAGAAGCACAGACTTAAAGAGTAAAATAGATAAAAATACATCAGGCATGGTTGAGGCATGGTTAGTAGCTGTCATTAGCCATATAGTCAGTGACCAATCATACCCTCATCAGTCATACCCAGGGTGCTCGACTCATTTCAGGAACTTGGGGGAACTTGGGAACATGGAGAAGGCATAAGAGGGGTGGTCTTAGTTTAGTTCAAATTTGACCCTCACAATATCTTTAACAATTTGTTGTAATGAGAGAGAGGCCCTTTGTTTGTCCCGGCCGCCTGGCTAGCTTACCCCCAAAATAATCACACAGAAAATGTGTTCATTAAAACACTGCTTGGACCATTATCTCTAGTTTCTTATTGGCTTAATCTTTTACCCATTCCTATTAATCTGTGTATCGCCACGTGCCTATGGCTTACCGGCAAGATTCTAACCAGCGTCCATCTCAGGCAGAAGATCCATAGGGTCTCTCACTCTGCCCTTCTTCCCAACATTCAGTTCTGTCTTCTCTGCCTACCTAGTTCTGCCCTATCAGGCCCAAAGCAGTTTCTTTATTCATTAACCAATGAAAGCAACACATGAACAGAAGAACCTCCACCAATAGTTTTTAGCTACAATTAAAATCCAAATTTGTTCTTTTAAACATATCAAATCTAAGGACTTATCATATCAAAATTTTCTCAGACAAGTTCTAATCTTTTTCTAATCAGTAACATCTTCATAATAAACTACAAACACTAACAGGTCAATACCATAACTCTAGCATAAACACAGTTTGTCAAATCACAATTCTCTTAAATCCGTTCTAATCAAAAGACAAAGTTTCTGTGATGGGTGAGCTATGAGTCCTTTTCTCTCCTACAGCTCCTATTGTGCTCTGTTTACACTCTTATGGGATTTTCCTGAGAGTCTCCACAAGGGACATCCCCTAAAGTCCCTACCACTCCCAGTTAGCATCACTGTAAGGAACAGGCCCTTATGATGTCAAAGTCTGAGTGATACGCCTGGACATTTCACTGCTGCCAGGTGCTGTGGAGATCCTGCAGCTTTGGGTCTGTGGTGAGGTGACCCTGTTGGTGAGAGCACAGGTGAGCCCACCCTGAGGACCAGAGCTTGGGAGATCTCGCCCCACCCCTCCTTTGCCACTTAGCAGCATCTGCTGAGGAGAGATGTTGGAGCAGGCCAGGTATAACTCCGGGTTGGGGCCTGGGCAGCTGCAGGACGCGCCCACCAGATGGGAAACGGGGGACAATCTCCCATAGTATCAATTTCGAGGTTGGCTCTCCTACACCTGCCCTAACAGTGTTGGTTGAGTTGTGCTGCCTTGGCGAGGTGCAGGGCCTGCTCTCCTGAGTGCTGCAGCTGGTGGGGTAAGGGAAAGCTCTCCCGCTCTTATGACCACAGGGTCAGCTCTGCACCTGCCCCAGGCATTTATTGGGGGAGGACATCTCTCCTCAGCAGATGCTGCTATGTGGCAAAGGAGGGGTGGGGCTAGATCTCCCAAGCTCAGGTCCTCAGGGTGGGCTCACCTGTGCTCTCACCAACAGGGTCACCTCTGCTGCACTCACTGCCCAGACAAAGTGCAGGGCTCTCTTTCCAGTGTGTTGCTGCTGGTCCAGGGTTCAGCTACCTCACCATCTCAGCCTGCTCTCTTCCTTCCTCATCTCTTCAGATAGGCCTAGGTCCACAGAACCTGAACCATTCTCTCTCTCTCTCACACACACACACGCACACGCACACGCACACGCACACACACGACACCATACTGTACCTCTGCTCACTCTAACAGTGGCCTTCTGGCTGCTGCTGCAGGGTACTGGGTGGGCCATGTTTTCTCTTTGGAGACCGGATGTTTTTAGTTTTTATCTTTAAACTTGTAAATGCATTAAATTTTCATAAATGTATTTACCAATTTAAAGTTGAAGCCTGTTTTAAAAATCAGATATGCCTTACTATATTGCATTGTTTTTGATCTTCTTTCAATCCTCATGGTTTCAGTATTTTCACAGCATGTGTCAAATGTACATTATTTCGCCAGTCTTTTCTTCAACTTTGTTGTCAGGCTCAGATCCACAGTGATTTTTAGTGCCCACTGGTAATCTTTCTGCCAGCATTTTCTGAAACTATAGGACAAGAGTTTTGTTGTATCTTTATCTTTCTTCTTGTACTGAAGGCCTCGACTAGTTTTTGCCTAGTGAATGAACCTAGGATCTCATGCATCCCATTCAAGCTACTGAGCTACATCCTGATAGAGGTATAATGATTAGGACACCTCAGAATATACAGATGTTTCCTTGCTCTGGAAGCCAAGCAGAGCAATAGGTTGCAGGAAATGCCCCGTTCAACTGAATGGGGGTTAATGCCAAACACAATGCTTCTTTCCAGGCCTGAGAATCGACGGATGCTGTCAAACACGTCAAGAGGATAGATGAACGCATCCTCCATCTGAGACACTTTCCTCTTCCTCATTTCACTCAGGAACTGATCTTTATATGTATTCCTTTCCTCTTCCGTACTGAAAAGCACAGCGATATCGTGGGGAGAATAGCCATTCTTCAAGAAAGAATTGCACTTATTTGCTACATAGTTCATCATCTCTCTTAAGCTCAAGTATCTGATCTCAAAGGTTCCTGGTACACCATGAGCCCAGGTAAATTCATTGACTATCTCCAGGGACTCGGGAGGGATCCTGAATGGAGGGTTATTTCTGATTTCCTGTAACTTCTTCTGTAAGAACTCAGCTATTTTATCTGCATTGCGTACCACTCTTGTGAGCTCTTCCCTTGGATACTGGCGTGAGAAATGTGGGAGGCCAGTCGGTTGCATGTGGCTGGTCTGAAAATAGTCCAGAAAGATCCAGAGAATTCCAGGACAATCTTTCTCTCTCTGAGTGATGAGCTTTGCCTTCTTATACCAGTCCCCATCTTCAGTGCAGAAATTCTGGGCTTCATCAACAATGATGTGTTGGATCATGTCTGTCTCAAACTCATTTCTCATGAAAGTTTTCCGGGTCACTGCCTGGCAAATATTTTGTGCCCTGTAACAGTGAAAAGGACATTAGGTGTTTCTCTAACTGCATCAATGCCCAGAGACACAGCACTGCTGTCACAGGTCCTTGTACTGTCTAATTCCCAAGAATCAGGGTCACTTAAGAGAAATATTCAATACCAGACCGATAACACACAGATGTAAGATCAACACTTACCTGATCAAGTCCCTCAAGCGCCGATTCTCACAGATGTAGAGAATTCTATCTGTTTCACAGCAAAATGTGTTTCTGATCTTTTCCATAATCTTCATGGCCATGACTGTCTTGCCCGACCCTGGTAAGCCATGCACAAACAGTTTCTTGTTTTTGCGGAGATTTTTTGAGAATATCTCATACTGTTGGGCTGTGAGAAGATTTAAAATTTCACAGCCAAGCTGGTCACTCAAGAAAGATCTGAAGTTGAGCAAGACAATCACAAGCGCCTGCAGCAAGGCTTCCATTTGCTGGGTGTTTGCAAGGTTATAGGAGCATGGGTAATCTATAGGAGAGGGTGATCCCTCACTGGTCTCTACATTGCTCTTGGATTCCAGGCAGAGAACCTTGGCCATGACACAGACCCTCCCAGTGTAGCCACCAGTGTTCACTAGCTTCTGCTTGAGAGTAAAGGCAGTGCGGATACAGTAGTCCTTTGCTCCCTCATCCTGCTGCCCAAGGATGGTGTAGAGGGTGGGGAAGCTATTCTCTGCAATCAGCAGGGCATCACAGATGACTCCCTGCTTCTCTTCCAAGTTCAGGTCCACAGCCCAGCTTCTAGAGAGGATCAGCAGACCACAGGAGACAGACTGCATTTGCTGGCTTAATAAGTCCTTCAGTCCCTTATTCTGTGAGCACAGCTCCTTCCAGAGGGATTCAGGAGTATATTTCAAACATCCTGGTGACACTGGACATGGAAGAAATAAACAAGATTTCAAATAAGTGTTTGTATAGTTTTGTATGACTCATATATTATATTTAAAATAGAGAATTAAGTAGATGACCAACACAAAATAAACTCAATGGTATTTCTTGAGCTTTTTTCCCCCATATGCTTTGTCTGGGTATATTTCTTACCTTACAGATCTTCTGCTTATTTATTATGCTTTCCGATTTTTTGTTCTTATGATTTGTTTGTGTCTCTCTCTTTGTGTGTGCTCTGTATGTGTTTCTTGTTCTTTTTCTTTGGTTCTTATTTTCTGTTTGTTTTGCCTATTCTGCTTTGTTTGTTTCAGTTGCCTATTTGTTTACAATGGGAGAGAAAAGGAAAAGAATGTGGATTTGAGGATAGGGAAGTGTTGAGGAGCTGGGAGGAGCAGGGGCAGGAAAAATGTGATCAGAATATATTGTATGAAAAAAATCTGTTTCAACAAAAATTAAAGTTATAAAACATTTTCAAATAAAAAGGGAACTAAGCTCCTATGTGCAATACAACTTAAGGGAAATTCCGTCTGTATACATCCCCTGTAACACATATTCCACCAAGCTGATGGAATGATGTGGCCCTCCCATTATCTTACAGAAAATTCTGTGCCAACCAAAGTGGATGTTACTGAGGCCAAGGAAGTGCAGAAAAGAAATCTGTGCAGTTATTGTTACATTAGATTCTTCTACTATGGCTGTACTGATTCAGTAAGTTCTGAACCCTTGAGAGGCTGACTCAAATTCATATGCTCAAGTCCCGAAATGCTGTTTTAAATTCCTGGTGGGAATTTAAAACTTGATCTCTGGATATTTAGCTATCAGATTTTGCTAATACCATGCTTGATGACTTCATGGGTACCTGTACCTCATTCCCAAGAGGTTTGTAGTGTTGTTACATCATTAACTTGGTGCTGCACAAAGCATTCTCTTTGATTTCTTTTTTAGCAAAGGTGTTAAATGCTCTCTTTCTCTTGTTGGAAAAACTAGCTGTTCATACCTGGAAATAAATGCTTTTGGAGGTCGACTTTATGCTCCAGTCCTTTCTTACAATACACTGGTCTGCAGCGTGGAGGACTGTCGGAGAGACTCAGCTGAAACTCAAAATCTTCATACAGGTTACCGAGGGAAGATGGCTGATTGGAAGCTGCCTCTGTGTGACACAGTGAATGAATCCAGTCAGAATAACAAAGCACAGGCTCTATTCCAAGGGGGAAGAATTGGAAGAAGACCAGAACCACACAGAGGGGAAGCTGAAGATTGGTCCAGAAGGTAATATAAACAACGCTGGTGAAGAGACCGCTAGTCCCAACCACATGACACAATCAGAATCCTCAAAAGCTTCAAGTCCAATTGAAGGTTCTGGGGAGGCAGTGACTCCTCTGACACCGTGGGTCAACAGTGGAGAGGAGACCCACTTTGTCACTGCACTGGGTGCCAGCTGGGTAGAGAACCCACTGCTTAGTACTGAGCTACCCTGAGGTCCTGAGAGCAAGAAACAATCTCAGATCAGGGATCCTGGTGTCGGCCTGCCACAGTGCCAGGGTAGGAGACAGCTGTGGAAGGCAAGCATGGGGCCAGGAAGGACTGGGCACTGACATGCCAAAAAGTTCAGGTAGTAGGAGGCTGGACTCAGAAAAGGAAGCCTGGGACTGGAGAGATGGTTCAGAGGTCAAGGATAGTAGCTGGGAGGCAGAGGCAGGCAGATCTTTGTGAGTTCGAGGCCAGCCTGGTCTACAGAGCAGGATCCAGGACAGCCAGGCCTGTTGCACAGAGAAACCCTGTCTCAAAAAAGCAAAAAACAAAAAAACAAAAAAGAAATAATAATCTCTTGTTTCTCATTACCAAAATTAAATAAAACTATAAACCACCAGCAAGAACATCTATAAAACTTTATAAACACACGGAGATTAAACAATAAATTCCAGCATGTCATTGATGAAACCAGTGTAATAGTCTGCTCTGTCCCTTTAAGAGACAAGCCACGCCCAGTCACTCCTCCCACCCCCATTTGCCAAGGCAAGCTGATCTTCAGCTTCCAGCCTGAGGTCCTTTCTCTCTCTCTCTCTCTCTCTCTCTCTCTCTCTCTCTCTCTCTCTCAGAGGCAGCTTCTGTCTCTCCCTTCTCCCTACTTCTCCCCTTTCTCCCTCCTGTTTCTCTCTGTCTGCTCTTCTCCCCTTCTCCCCTTTCCCCTCCATAACCCACTAAATAAATATCCAATCTCACTCTGCATGGCGTGCCTATCCATGTCTCTGTCTTTCAGCCGCCACGTGGCTCCCTGCTCAGGACCAGCTGCCTTTTGAGACCTGTAGCGTGGTTTTGTGGTGTGCCCACCCATATGTCTGTCCTTGTAGAACTCGCTGCCCCTCATGGCCAACTGCAGCCACTAGGGAAACTGCACGTCCCTCCCTGGACTGGCTGCTCTCGGGATCCACTGCCCACTGCCGCCGTTTTTGGACCTGCAGCCTCTGCAGCCACTTGGGGATCCACAGCATTTTTACTTAATCCATTACAACCAGGAAATTAACACATTCATATAACCAAATGAAAATGAAAGCAGCAGTTATAGGAATATTTGGAATTTATCAGAGGAACACCTAATAGTGGAGTTTATAGCTATGAGCGATTACATGGAAAACCAGAGCCACCTCAAGTAAGAAACATCATGAAATTTCAACTCAGAGAAGCAATCCAACAAACAAGAACAATCTAAGACCAAATTAGTAGATAGAAAGAAATAGTAATTACCGGGGTAGAAATTAATAAAAAGAATGAGAAAAACAGACATTTTAAAAATAGATAAGATTGATAAACCCTTAGCTAACCAACTTAAGAAAGAGAAGAGATAACATTACAACAGGTATTACTAAAATCCAGAGGATTTTTTAAGGGAATACTTTGAAAACCTGTATTATAAAGAGGTGAAAAGGATATAGTTTGGGATCAAAGGAGAAAAACCTGGACACACATCACCTACCCAAATGAAGTCAAGATCACTGAAGTGGCAGCCACCAAAATGAAGCTAAATCCCTTTCATATCAATGCAGTTTCTCACATTTCCAGGAAGATTGTGCTGTCTCTTTGCAAAGAGATGAGGCAGAAGTACAGTCCCATCTGTGCCTACCCAAAAGGAAGATGAAGAGAATCCTAGTAAAGAAAAGCCCAGAACTGGATGGATTCATTGTTGACTTCTAATAGACCTGTTGTATTGAGGGGCTCGGGCTGTGTTCCTGGCGCCCGGCCCCTTGTTCTGTCCTGGCTCCCGGTGTGTACCCGAAATAATCACACGGAAACTGTATTCATTGAAATACTGCCTGGCCCATTAGCTCTAGCCTCTTATTGGCTAACTCTCACATATTTGTTTAACCCATTTCTAATCATCTATGTGTCACCACGAGTCGTGGCTTACCGGCATGAGTCTAACCAGTGTCCATCTTGTGCTGGAGAAGCATGGTGTCTGCTACACTGCCTTCTCTCTCACAGCATTCTGTTCTGTCTACTCCGCCCACCTAAGGGCTGCCCTATCAAAAGGCCAAGGCAGTTTTCTTTATTCATTAATGGTAATCACAGCACACAGAGGGGACTCCCAAATCATCCCTGAGGACACTCCTACACCATAGACCATCACCGATGAATTAACAGCAGTGTTCCTCAAACTAGTCTGAAATTGAAGGAAAGAGACACTATTAATTCACCCCATAAAGCTGTATTGTTTTGGTAGCACAACCATAAAAAGACAAACCAAAAAAAAAAAAAAATCAGCCACTCAATTTCCATGATAAACTCAAACCTGCAAACCAAACTTAACCAAACACTGAAAAGATCAAGTTGGTTTCATTCCACAAAGGCAAGGGTGTCTTAACACAGGCAAATTAATAAATGCAATGTGTCACATAAGTAGAATCAGGAACAAAATCACAGATCATCCCATTAGATGCAGAAAATGCTGGTGTCAAAATTTTACATCCTTCCACACTAAAAACTTTTAAGAAACCAGGGACAGAAAGAACAGACGTCAACATGATAAAGGCTGCACATGACAAACCTAACCAACATTGAACTAGGTGAGAAAAAGCTAAAAGTTCTGCCTCCAAAATCGAGGGCTCACTCTCATTCAAGGGAAGCGTACAAATAGAAAAGAACTCAGTCGTGCCCATTTGCAGATGATCTGACCCTAAACATAAAGACCTTAAAGACTCTACCCATGAGCTCTTATATTTAATAACTTTCAGCAAAGTAGCAGGATATAAAGACTAAGAGACAACTTTCCTATATACCAATAACAAAGTTGATGAGAAACAGATCTGGAAAAACTCATTAATGACCGCATCAGACAAATCCCTGGGAACATATCTAACAAAAGCGGGAAGAGGCCTCTATGATGAAAACTTTCAAACACAGAGGCAGAAACTGGAAGAAAAAGCTTCCTGTAGAAATGGCTGTCACGGAGGACTAGTGGAACCGAATAGAAGACCCGGATATCAAGCCACACATCTTTGAACACATGATATTTGATAAAGAAGCAAAAAATATCAAATGGAAAAAAGAAAGCATATCAACAAGTGGTGCTGGCATAACTGGATATCAACACGTAGACAAATGAAAGTAGACCCCTATTATCACCATGTACAAAACTCAAGTCCAAATGGATCAAAGACCTCAAG
>PVIU01001116.1:220398-237263 GCA_004026605.1 Ondatra zibethicus
TAGAACCCCAGCAGCACAGACACTGAGAGAAACAATTAATAAATGGGACCTCCTGAAACTGAAAAGCTTCTGTAAAGCAAAGGACACGGTCAACAAGATAAAACGCCAGCCTACAGAATGGGAAAAGATCTTCACTAATCCCACATCAGACAGAGGTCTGATCTCCAAAATATACAAGGAACTCAAGAAATTGGACACCGAAAGAACACATAATCCAATAAAAAAAAAATGGAGTACAGACATAAACAGAGAACTCTCAACAGAGGAATCTAAAATGGCTGAAAGACACTGAAATGTTCAACATCCTTAGTCATCAGAGAAATGCAAATCAAAACACCTCTGAGATTCCATCTCACACCTGTAAGAATGGCCAAGATCAAAAACACTGATGACAACTTATGCTGGAGAGGCTGTGGAGAAAAGGGAACACTTCTGCATTGCTGGTAGGAATGCAAGCTGGTACAACCCCTATGGATGTCAGTGTGGCGATTTCTCAGAAAATTAGGAAACAACCTCCCTCAAGACCCAGTAATACCACTTTTGGGTATATATCCAAAGGATGCTCAATCGTGCCACAAGGACATGTGCTCAACTATGTTCATAGCAGCTTTATTTGTCATAGCCAGAAACTGGAAACAACCTAAATGCCCCTCGATCGAAGAATGGATAAGAAAAATGTGATACATTTACACAATGGAGTACTACACAGCAGAAAAAAATAACAACAGCCTGAATTTTGCAGGAAAATGGATGGAGCTAGAAAACATTATTTTGAGTGAGGTAACCCAGACACAGAAAGACAATTATCACATGCACTCACTCATAAGTGGTTTTTAAACATAAGGCAAAGAAAACCATCTTACAAACCACAATCCCAGAGAATTTAGACAACAATATGGACACTAAGAGAGACTTACATCGATCTAATCTACATGGGAAGTAGAAAGTATAAAAAGACAAGATCTCCTGAATAAATTGGGAGCATGGGGACCTTGGGGAATGATTGAAGGGAAGAGGGGAGAGGCAGGGAGGGGAGCAGAGAAAAATGTAGAGCTCAATAAATACCATGGGAAAAAAAAGAAATGGCTGTCACTGAACCCAGTCCAATGAGTCAATACAAGTCCTACCAAATTCCAATGTGTTTCACAGAACTAAGAAAAAAATCCTGAAATTCATATAGAAGCACAAAAGATTGGTTAGCCAAAGACTTAACAAAAAAGAACAATTAGGTCCAAGCAAAATATGCCACATCTGGTGCGGGTTCCTGACTTCCAGAGTTGGTAACAAGCTAAACTTTGGCACCAGGTGATCATTATTATGAGGTTCCAGCAAATTACAGTGCGAGGAGTTTAAATAACATGTATATAAATATGAACTCCTTTTTCATGGTGCTGGTGAGATGGCTCAGTGGGTAAAGGTGCTGTGTTGTTTTAAAGAAAATGGCCCCCAAAGGGAGTGACACTTCTGGGAGGTGTGGCCTTGTTGGAGTAGGTGTGATCTTGATGGGGGAAGTGTGTCACTTGATGGGGGAAGGCAGGCTTTGAGGTCTCATATATGCTCAAGATACTACCCAGTCTCTCAGATCATTTCCTGTTGCCTGCAAGATGTAGGACTCTCAGTTATTTCTCCAGCACAGTATCTGCCTGCCTGCTGCCATGTCCCACCATGATGATAATGGACTGAACCTCTGAAACTGTAAGTGAGCCACCACAATTAAATGTTTTCTTTTATAAGAGTTGTCATGGTCTAAGGCTTATCTATTGCATTCCAGATGTGCTGACCCCTGGGATTTCCCCAAATGTGGGACACTCGACGGCATAATTTGTGGTAGTGGGGACCACACTCACACTTTTTTCTAAATAAAAAAAAAAGAGTTGCTGTGGTCATGGTGTCTCTTCACAACAACAGAAACCCTAACTAAACAGGTGCCAGCCTCCAGGCCTGATGACCTGAGTTTCATCTGGCATGCACTTGGTGGAAGAAGTGACTCATGTTGGTCTCTGACCTCCATGTGTGAACTGTGGCATCTGCACATGTGTGCCCCAAAAGAAGTCCATATTCACCCGGGTGGTGGTGGCACACATCTTTAATCCCAGCACTTGGGAGGCAACAGCCTGGTCTACAAAGTGAGCTCTAGGACAGCCAGGACTATCAGACAAAGAAACCCTGCCTCAAAAAACAAACACAAACGAAAAGAAATCAATATCTATTTTAGAAAAAGATTTATTTATTTACTATATATACAGTGTTCTGCCTACATGTATGCATGCATGCCAGAAAAAGGGCACCAGATCTCATTATAGGTGATTGTAAGCCATCATGAAGTTGCTGGGAATTGAACTAAGGCCCTCTAAAAGAGCAGCCAGTGCTCTTAACCTCTGAGCCATCTCTCCAGCTCTACAAATTTCTTGCATCTGAAAAAGCATAAAGATTCAACTTCAGTAGGTATAATGATCTCAGATTTTAGGAGTGTGAAGGATACAGAGGAACTCAAAAGGGGCAGAAAGCACAGAGAAAGAAGAACTCTCCCCTCTTACCTGGATCAGCAGCCATCATCATGCCTACCCATTGCTTAGTAGTCAGTCTGTAGATGACATCATTCTCCTCGTCTGCCATCCATGAAGTGGGAGCTTCTGAGAACACTGCGCAGCAGAAAGCCTCCACTTTGATCGCACAGAGAAAACCATGCAACTTCCCCTCGTGAAACACATCTATGACTCTGGTCTTGTGAGACACTTCTTGTTCAGATGAACAAAAATGGAAAACTGGCAACTTAGATATTGCTTCATTTGCCACTCTTTCCAAAGAGTCACGGTTTACATTGTCTTTTGGGCATCCCAGGACCTTCCTACTCTTGTCCTCCACTCCAATGAAAAGGTAGCCTCCGCTGGTGTTTGCAAATGCAGAGACATACTCTGGAATTATATTTTTAATGTAGTCTTGGGCACTTTTTGTAGAGAATTGTTTAAACTCTACTTGTATAGATTCAGGAAAAGGCAAGATTTGACCATATTCGAGTTTCTCACTTTGGAAAAATTCAAAAGCAGGATTTGATTCAAGGCTGTTCTGATACATAACTCTGGGAATTTTAACAGGTGGAGCGTCTTTATCTTTCAGGTCACATCTGACACTCCTCTTACCCTTTAGAAATGTGAATGCTTCTGTTGAATTCATGACAATCACTGAAGTTCCAGATCTACGGTACAAGGAAGAGTTTTGGCTGCAAATTCGTGGCTTAGCAGAACCATTTTCAGGGCCGCAGCTCCAAGATTTAACAAAATTGTAAAAATGGTTCCCTTGTTGTCGGGTCTCAAAGAAAGCCTGCCAATCAGAAGACTGGATAAGCTCTCTCAAAGACTGTTCCAAATCCAGTCCCATCTCCACAGGATGCTCACTCTTGTTGGCCATTTGTATCTCAATCACTCCTCCTCCGGAGTTTAACAGAGCACAGGTAGCCTCTGTAACTTGTGTCTTCTCCAGCTTTCTCTTCTTTGAGTCCATTTTCTTTCGGTTTTCTTCCCCGAGAATCACATCTTTTACACGGATGACCAAGTCTGGGTGTGACCGTATCATCTCTGAGGAGAGATTTCTTTCCATGTTGGTCCTAGAGTCAAACAATCCAAACACTTGTTTTACTTTTATTAAGATTAATTCTCTTGTACACACAATTCATTCATGTACTTACTGAAAATATTAATCTAAGCCAAAAATATCCTGTCAAAGCAGTAAAATATCAAGTAAGATAAAAACAGTCCATTCTCTTTAGAAATTGTTTTTGAGGGGAAATAAAAGTAAAACTTACCAGGGGCTGGGGAAACAGCTCAGTGATTAAGAGCACTGTCTTCTCTTCCAGAGGTCCTGAGTGAAATTCTCAAAACCCACATGGTGGCTCATAACCATATGTAATATGACCTGATAGCCTCTTTTGGTGTGTACACAAAGACAAGTTACTCATACATAAAATACATATTTAAAAAATGTAGAACTTACCATCACATGAGAGATGGGCTATGGGAGGAAAAACACATTAAAGAGGTGTCTGAACTAATTTGGTTATTACTCTTTAGTTTAACAATGCTCCCAGGAGGAGCTAATGGCAACCATTCACTGGAATAGTCAGGGTGAAGCCATCAGCATTGAGGTACAGGAGCAGGAGGGATCACCTAACGGAAGGGTATGTCATGGTATGAGATTTCACAGCTTGGGACAGATTCCCAATGAATTATGGGATAAATAGAGAATATACTGGAAGGAGATGTCAAAAGGGTCATGAAACCCCAGAGAGGTAGGAGAAAACCAAAGGAATATGGCATCAGGGAATGGAGCACAAGGCCACCTGCCGACTTTCCAGGTCTGTAAGCTACTGACAGGTGCTGCAAGTGAGACTGGAAAGTCTTATTGTAGGATTTAGTGAACTGCCAGGAGGTGGTCGTGCACGTCTTTAATCCCAGCACTTGGGAGGCAGAGGCAGGAGGAGCTCTGAGTTCAAGGGCAGCCTGGTCTACACAGTGAGTTCCAGGACAGCCAAGGCTGTACAGAGAAGCCCTGTCTATAACTCCCATCCAAAAGATTTAATGCATGACACAGCTGCTGACTTTGAAGACTGCAGAAGCTGAGGTCTTAGAGATGAGCACCAACAGACATGGCTTGGCTTGCAACTCTATCCCACACTTTGAAGATCATCCCTCTATACTGTGTGAAGATGTTCACTGTGATTGGTTTAATAAAGAGCTGAATGGCCAATAGTTAGGCAGGAAGAGGTTAGGTGGGACTTCTGGGGTTAGAGAGGACTCAGGGAAGAAGAAAGGTGGAATCACCAGCCAGATACAGAGGAAGCAGGACATGTAGAAGGAGAGGTAAAAGTCATGAGCCACATGGCAGCACACAGATTAATAGAAATGGGCTGATTTAAGTTATAAGAGCTAGTTAGAAACAAGCAAAGGCTAAGCATTCATAATTAATAAGAATTCTCCATGTTGTTATTTGGGGGCTACCTTCTGGGACAGAGAAAGTCTCTTTATAACATACTATTGTTATATTTATCTGGATACTTAAAATGCCTAACCATATGTGCTTGCTAACAGAGCAGGAATCATCTACTTTAATATGACTCTTAGTACAAGGATTAAATAATTCACCAATCACTTAACACTATGCTTTGGCTCACAGATGTTCAGTAAGCAAAATGTCACATGGGCTGAGGAATGAATGCCAGGCACAGTAATAGTGTTGTCAAATGTAGACAATCAGTCATTAGATAAACTTACTGAAGAAGAGAGGTGCAGATGTGTATGGAGGAAAAGAGGTTGAAGATTGGTTTTTCTTTAAGATGGGAAAGGCTTGACAATATTTACCATGGACGAGAGAAAGTCAGTAGGGAGCTGAGAACTTAAAGAAGGAGGAGACTGAGTGACTGAAATAATAGGATCCTGAGAGTCAAGGTCTGGACAGGATCGTGGGTCAGAATCTGGAAGAAGAAAAGAGGAGAAGAGAAAACCGTTGGCAGTGAGGTTAGGTTTATAGCTGTTGGGGAGGCAGGAGGGAGACTCTTCCAATGCCTTCCCTTTTCCTCTTCAGCTAGGGAACAAAGTCACCCGTCTGGAAAGAGCCCTTTGCTGAACAGGCAGGAGGATAAATGTAGGCGACAGAGTGGGAGAAGTTTGAGGAGACATCACAGCGATATGGGGACTAAGGGTGTGCGCACAGGGAGATACTGCAGAGAAATCGAGAAGCCATGTGTCTTGCTACTCCCCTGCCGCGGTGATAAAAATGCCCAGACAAAGGCCACTTCAGGAAGAGAGGGTTCCAAGTAGGCATCACCAAAACCAGGAAGCCAAGGTAGCTGGAGTTTACAGGCCTCGGGCACAGTATAGCCACCCATGGTCAGAAAGACCAAGGAATGCATGTGCTCAGCCAGCTGGCTCCTCTAGGAACCACAGCCTGGAAATGGTATCTCCCTCCTTTAGAATGGACCTTCTCAATTAACTCATTCAATATATATGCGTATGGATTAAATAATCCAGCTCCAGATAGCAGAGTTTTTAGGAAGTGAGATCTTAAAAAATGTCTTATGACACAAAATAAAGCTTATACTGGTACTGGCTATCTTGGGGGAACCAGAACAGAAAGGAAATAGGGCTGCAGAACAAGTGGCATTCGGGAAACTGATATCACAGGGTCCTTGGCTCTTTTCCAATAGCTTCTAGATGATAAACTCTGGGTTAGATAGCAATGGTTCTGTTTCTGCCTCTTAGCGCCTCAGTTAAGGACAGTATCTTACAGAGGTGGCTCAGTCGCATCTGCAGAATCTTTGAACACAACAGTTTCAAAAACTGCAACTGGGGGCCTCAGGCACTTGCACTAACTTGAACCTGCTAAATGTGATATGACAGGTTCTGCCAGCACAGAAACCTGCTGCTGAGTATGGCACCTGTGTGCACATGCAGGCATGTGGTCCTGCCCCACCCCCACCTGCCCCTCATTCCTCTGCCCTCTCCCGCTCCCCTGTGATAGCCTAGCCAGGCTCGCACCCACCCCAATCATCTCCTATCACTCTCATGCTTTTTACCGAACTTTCTGCTGAGCCTGATACAATACCTGGACCTTCAGGCAGGAGAGACACACAGAGGTCACCTTGGCTTCTGGGCTCTTCAGGCCACCCAGGTCCCGGATTTGGCGGGC
Source organism: Ondatra zibethicus (assembly GCA_004026605.1). NCBI lineage: Eukaryota > Metazoa > Chordata > Mammalia > Rodentia > Cricetidae > Ondatra > Ondatra zibethicus. The sequence goes on from PVIU01001116.1 coordinate 227,080, forward strand.
TAGATCTCGGTGATGGTGGTGGTGGTGGTTTGGAGTTGCAGGGCTCTAAGCACCGGGAACCTGGCCTCACAATTCAGGTCTAGCGCTTTGGCCTCGCTGGCGCTAAGGTCCCGCCTTTCCTTTCCAATGGTTGGCTCCGCCCCTCGCCGAAGGCGCGGAAACGAAGAGACCAATAGGAAGTCTACTAAATACCGGGAAACTTGAAACTCAGAATGTGTCTAATGAACTAAACTTTAACCATCCTAAACTTTAGACACATAGAGCTTTCGAATTGTTCCTAAGTTTTGGTTCCCCTTTTGGTCTCCGCCGCCATTCTTCCTCCTCCCTGCTCTTCCTCTCTCCCAGCGCGCTCTGTCACCTGCCCAGCGGTCGCATCTACCAATCAATCTATCGAATCTAATCAAATGCTATGAGTTATACAAGACAGGATAGAACTCATTCAAGAGGAGAAAAGCTCTTCCCAGGCCCTTCCCTCTGCCTCCCACTTCCCTCCGACCCTGTCCCCGCGAAGGTCGCACCAGGCCCTCGCCGCTTCTGATCTGTGGGAAAGGTCTCAGTTCTCTTACTCCATTTCTCCTGGCCGCCTCGGAAAGCAGAACTTGGAAACAGGAACGAACCTTTTCCCTCCAGAACTCGGCTTCTGGCACAAATCCTGCTTGTCGGGTGGTATTCCATTCGGAGACTGGGCAGCTGCCTGTCTCTCCCGCGTGGGTTTGGCGGTGGTTGCAGCCAACTGTTTAAAGCAACTGTTCTACCTTCCAATACCTTGCTTTGTGGGAAAACGAAACTGTAGGACTCTTTCTAGCCAGCTGCAGGTCTTTGGCACGCTGCCAAGTTGTGCTCACTGTTGGGTTGGACTATCCAGCTGCTCTTCTCTCTTCAGCTAACCCCTCCTCCTGGGCCCTGGGTGGAACTCCTCACTTTTGGCCTGGCCCAGCGGATTGCACCCCTGAGCTGCTGCGGAAAGCCCCGGCAGCAGGGCAGATTCACGCTGCTCTAGAAGGAGAGTGAGAGTGGAGCTTTTTATCAGGATCTCAGCCCCGGCCTCAGGGGGAAAACAAACCATCATTAACCCTTCATACTTGCAGATCTTTATATGTGTGTGTTACTAATGCCTGTACACTAATTACACATGGTTAACACAGCCGCATCATGATATGCGTTGAAGTTCATAACCTATTTTTCCATGGTTCCGAACTTTCCGTTTCAGTACATCTTCATACCAACTTATTCAAGGTTTTCTTCAACATGCTTATTTTCCAGAATGTTTGTATAATCAAGGACCATGAATCTACAGTGTAGAGTATATATTATATTTGTCTTTCTGGGTCTGGGTTACCTCACTCAATATGATGTCTTCTAGATTCACCCATTTGCCTGCAAATTTCAAGATGACATTTCTTTTTCTGCTGTGTAGTACTCCTCCCTGCTCTTCCTCTCTCCCAGCACTCAGTCACCTGCCCAGTGGTCGCATCTACCAATCAATCTGTTTATCGAATCTAATCAAATGCTGTAAAAGTGACACAAGACAGGATAGAACTCATTCAAGAGGAGGAGAAAAACTCTTCCCAGGCCCTTCCCTCTGCTTCCTGCTTCCCTCCAACCCTAACCCTGTGAAGTTTGCTCCTGGGTAAATGTATCACATTTTTCTTATCCATTGTTTGGTCAAGGGGCATTTAGGTTGTTTCCAGGTTCTGGCTATGACAAATAAAGCTGCTATGAACATAGTTGAGCATATGTCCTTGTGGTATGATTCAGCATCCTTTGGATATATACCCAAAAGTGGTATTGCTGAATCTTGAGTTAGTTTTTCCTAATTTTCTGGGAAATGGCCATATTGATACCCAAAGTGGCTGTACCAGTTTGCACTCCCACCAGCAATGCAGAAGTGTTCCCTTTTCTCCACAGCCTCTCCAGCATAAGTTGTCATCAGTGTTTTTGATCTTGGCCATTCTTACAGGTGTAAGATGGAATCTCAGAGTTGTTTTGATTTGCATTTCTCTGATGGCTAAGGATGTTGAGCATTTCCTTAAAAGCGTCTTTCAGCCATTTTAGATTCCTCTGTTGAGAGTTCTCTGTTTATGTCTGTACCCCATTTTTTATTGGATTATGTGTTCTTTCGGTGTCCAATTTCTTGAGTTCCTTGTATATTTTGGAGATCAGACCTCATTCCAATGTGGAGTTGGTGAAGATCTTTTCCCATTCTGTAGGCTGTCATTTTGTCTTGTTGACCATGTCCTTTGCTTTACAGAAGTTTCTCAGTTTCAGGAGGTCCCATTTATTAATTATTTCTCTCAGTGTTTGTTCTACTGAGGTTGTATTTAGGAAGTGATCTCCTGTGCCAATGTGTTTGAGCATACTTCCCACTTTCACATCTATGAGGTTCAGTGTGGTTAGTTTTATGTTGAGGTCTTTGGACTTGAGTTTTGTGCATGGCGATAGATATGGATCTATTTTCATTCTTCTACATGTTGGTTTCCATTTATGCCAGGAGCATTTGTTGAATATGCTTTCTTTTTTCCATTTTATATCTTTTGCTTCTTTGTCAAAAATCAGGTGTTCCTAGGTGTGTGGATTGATATCCGAGTCTTTGATTTGGTTCCATTGGTCCTCCTGTGTTTTTATGCCAATACCAGACTGTTTTTAGTACTGTTGCTCTGTAGTAGAGCTTGAAGTTCGGGATTGTGATGCTTCCAGAATTTCCTTTATTGTACAGGATTGTTTTGGCTATCCTGGGATTTTTGCTTTTTCTATATGAAGTTGAATATTGTTCTTTCAAGGACTGTGAAGAATTTTGCTGGGATTTTGATGGGCATTGCATTGAATCTGTAGATTACTTTTGGTAAGATTGCCATTTTTATTATGTTAATTCTGCCTACCCAAGAGCATGGGCTTATGAGAGAAAGGAAAAAGAGTACAGACAAAAGTACAAACAGTCATAGATTAAAGGAGTAAAGATAATAAAATAAATATTAAAAAGTAATAGAGTAAAATAAGAAACAAAAAGATGGAATACGCACAAAAAGCCTGGATTATGTATATTACTGTATTTTCTTTGAATTTTTAAACCCCCCAAAAGGTCTCCATGAACCCTAAAAATTCTTTGCCCAAGAAACAGCAGGAAGCAGTTTGGAGAAAACAAAATCCAAATTTCCAAAATGATTGTTTATAAATGTTTGTTTTCATTTAAAGGGGGTTGATTTTAGGTGATTAAAGATCACAGTCAATTTCTAAAAAAAATAAGGGGGATATGATATAGAGATGAATACTTTGCATTAGTATGGATCTTGGTCTATTGATACAAATTTAAGGTCAATTTTGTTACACTGTGTATATGTATTTCTGCTCTTGTTTAATGTGTTGTGTTTGTGCAGCTCATTTAAAAATGTATAGTTAATAAATACAGATTAATAGATAGTTATCTATAATAATCAAACTTTTAGTTATGTTAGTTAGGTTTTCTAGATATACAGAGATATATAGAGATATATTTCAGTTATTCTTCAACACTTCAAAGACCTACAGAATATGGCATTTAAAATGTTTTAAGAACTTAGACTTTTTTCAACAGTAAGTCAGGTCTGATCCTGGCAGAACCAATTATTTCAAGAGGAAGATAGGCATAGAAGAGTCTCTTTATGGAGTTTGCTTGCCATTTGGACAAGAAACTGCTCTTGCCTGGACTTCTTGATGGTATGCTGTATGAATTGGATATGCAGGACTCACAGAAAAGTGACTTCTGAACTTTCCAAAAGATGGGGTGATTCTCCAGGGTTCCTGCTTCACAGAAGAAACTGCCAGACATTCTGCAGGACACAGAAGAAAGTGACTGACAAACTGCCAATATAGGCTAAACAGTCTTTGAAATTTCCTGCTTCATGGAAAAGTCTGCAAGATATTATGGGTCTGTAGGCTGAAGATGGATGCCCCAACATTACAGAATAACTTTGGGTGATTGTCCAGGCAGTGAGATGTCTCTGTCAATTCTAGAACTTTGGAAGTTGCTTACAATGCACTTCCTGTTAACTTAGGAAATATTATATCCTTTGGGGATCTTTGAAGAATTGAAGACAGATAGTTACAGTTTTCCTTAGTTATGATAAAAGATAAATTAGATATAAAACTTTAGACTCACAAAGATAGGATAGATGATAAGAGTGTTTTCCTTTGTCAAATGTAAATGGACTAAAAATTGTAAGTATAATGCTTGCTTGATAACTGTTGTTATATGTAATTTTACAATGTTAAAGTTAAAACCTTCCTTTTTATTTAGACAGAAAATGGGAGATGATCTGGAATGTCCTTATGTATATTTGTTGCTTATATTGGCTAATGAATAAAACTGTTTTGGCCAATGTCTTAACAGAGTAGAACCAGGTGGGAAATCTGAACAGAGATATATAGAGAGCGAAAGGGGAGTCAAAGAGATGCCATGTAGCTGCTGAAGGAGAAGTAAGTCAGAACCCTACCAGTAAACCACGAGCCTTATAATAAAATACAAAATAATAGAAATGGGTTAATTTAAGATGTAAGAGATAGCTAGAAATATGCCTGAGACATTGGCCAAACAGTGTTGTAATCAATACAGTTTCTGTGTGATTATTGGGGTCTGGGCAGCCAGGAATGGAAGAGCATTCTCTGCTTACTATTAATTTTTTTACACTGAGCTTTTCCTGTTTTAGGCCCCTGCAAAATATCAAAAACTGAAAATGTTCTTTGGTCAGTTAGGGTTTCTATTTCTGTGAAGAAACTCCCATGACCACGGCAACTCTTATAAGGAAAACGTTTAATTTGGGTGGCTTTCAGTTTCAGAGGTTTTGTCCATTATCATCATGGCAAGGTGTGGTGGTGGCAGGCAGACAACGTGCTGGAGAAGGAGCTGAGAGTTCTACATCTTGATCCACAGACCAGTGGATCCACAGGAAGTGAACAGTCTGCATTGAGTGCAGTTGAACATAAGACACCTCAAAGTCCACTTCCCATGGTGACACATTTTCTCCAACAAGGCCACACCCACTCCAACAAAGCCACACCTTCCAATAGTGTCATTTCCTATGAGCTTATGGGGGCCGGTTACATTCAAAGTACCACACTCCTGCATGCATTGCCAAGCCTTTTCAAAAAATTTTGCCAACAGTTTGATATAACCCATATCACAAGCATCCTATACAACCCTCAGGGTCAATCCTTTAAAGAAAGAGCTAATGAACAACTTAAACATTATTTAAAAATAAAGGAGGGGGAAACAGGAAAAATGACTGCTTGTTACAATATTTTATATTGTTATATATACTTTAAAATTTTAAAGTTTGTGCAAGGATGGCCTTACTGCTGCAGAATATTTTTGTGCCCCTCCAAAATAATTCAGGGTCACAGTCCTTTGGAGAGATGTTGTGTCTGACCAATTGAATGGCCCGGCTCTAGCAACTCACGGGAACCAAAGCTCTGTTTGTGATTTTCCTCAGCATACTGAAAAGTCAGTGTGGGTATCTGAGAGACTGACTTGACCTGTGAAGACGGACAAAGAACTTCCAAAGTGTCTACAGAAGAGACACTGGAAGAAAAGGTAGCGAACGGGGAGACGGAGCTGCCAAGCCATGAAGAACAGAGTCTCCCTACCCACAGCGACTCAGATGAAGGGACTGGTGACTGAGGGGAAAGAATTGATGAAATCTCAGGTGTGCCTGCTTAGCTGCTGTTTTCTGCTCAGCTGTCTCTGTTGAATGCATCTGTCACTGCTGGAGCATGTTTGGGCTTATGTGTCTGATGCTTCTGTGCTTCCCTTGTTAACTGGGAAGAGAATAACATCTCTCTTTATGTAAACGACTCCCAGATCATGGATGCCCCCACTGCTAACCATATTGCTCCCTGGGCAAAGTTGGTCATATGATAATTTGAGTGTTGATATTCAGGCCTTACATGATAAAATATTAACCATGCACCATTCAAAGTTAGATGAATTACCCTCTTCCATTGCTGCACAAAACCTGGTTTTTAGTCATTATTTTTCTGTCTTTAATTGGATTTCTAAACTATGGCCCATAGGAATGTCTCTGAGAATTTTTTTTGTTGGTTGTACTGGGAAGAATTATAGCCTAAAGAATAATTTGCTATTCCTCATCTGCTTTGAAGACTGATGTGCATAACCTAAAATTACAAAATAAAAAGGGGGAAATATAAGGAACTATGGAGTTGGCCTGGCCTAGCTGCCTTGAGAGGCATATGTCATAGGTTTTTCATGTTAGAGTGCATGGCTCCTGGTTGCACAATGTCCCTTCCAGTTCCTGAGAGACCAAGGCACTCCCTCTGACTATAAAGCATTCATGCTGTTTTGTGTTTCTCTGTATGTTCCCTTAGAAGTCAAGGAAGCATGGAAGCTCGACAGGACAATTGGTCTTAGACATTAATCTTGTCTACCTATAACGTTTGCCAACACCATGTATCCTGGCACTTGCCACCAAATTCTGCTACTGATGAGGGTGTCTCAATAAAATTGTCACAGCCTCAGTCTCGCTGTGGCCCCTCCAACTACCCTGGCTTAATTCCTTGACGCCATATCAGGTGACATCGTCCCGGTAAATAAGCATGGGTGCTTACAGACAGCTCTCAGATGTTGTAGGAGGCTGCTTGTTTGTTCCCAGCTGTTCAGCCCTGAAATAATCACACAGAAGCCATATTATTTGCAATACTGTTTGGCCAATAGCTTAGGCATATTTCTGGCTAACTCATATCTTAAAAAGCTGAAAATGTGCAGTGTTGGGAAATGAGTCTACAGGTACACCTGTGGACCTGTGGACCCGGACACAAGTTTGGGTTTGCTGGATCAAGTAAGGTTCAAGGCCTTGGGCACCATCTCCTACTGAGGACTGAGCAGCTCAGGAGCAGGGCAGTGATGGAAAACACTAGAAGACAGCAGGATGCATGCGGCATCGCCTCAGTGAGTCCAGGAGTGTGGCAGATGAGGCAGAACCCAAAGCTCTGTGATATAATATGACTGTAGGCCTGAAGTTAGTGGTGCAGAGACATCTACATCGGGGTCCTGAAGGCCCCTCCGTCCCGCTACAGCCTCTGCTCTCCTGCTGCTCTCTCAGTCTCTTCTCTCTGGTCCTCTGCAGTAGCCAGTCTCTGCTCTCCTCTGCCCCGCCCCTCTGCAGTAGCCAGTCTCTGCTCTCCTCTGCCCCGCCCCTCTGCAGTAGCCAGTCTCTGCTCTCCTCTGCCCCGCCCCTCTGCAGTAGCCTGTCTCTGCTCTCCTCTGCCCCGCCCCTCTGCAGTAGCCAGTCTCTGCTCTCCTCTGCCCCGCCCCTCTGCAGTAGCCTGTCTCTGCTCTCCTCTGCCCTGCCCCTCACTTCTTACACACTGGGTCAAGGTCCCCAAGTTCAGGCAGGGAGCAGGAGGGAGGAGGAGGAAGAAGGGGTAGGGAAAAAGAGGAAGGAAGGGGACATTTTCCCCTTGTAGTAAAGCAACTGCTACACTTTCTCTGTGCTGACACCTTAAAAACAGGGATTTTTTTTTTATTATTTTTTTTTTCGAGACAGGGTTTCTCTGTATTGCTTTGGAGCCTGTCCTGGAACTAGCTCTTGTAGACTAGCCTGGCCTCGAACTCACAGAGATCTGCCTGCCTCCTGAGTGCTGGGATTAAAGGCATGTGCCACCACCACCTGACAGCAAACTTTTTTTTAAAACTTATTTTATTGAAAAAAATTTTTATATGCTAGATTTGGATGTTTTTCCCTGCCCCAGACCTACCCACCCAACTTTATGTACTCTCTCTCTCTCTTTCTCTCAATCTCTCTTTCTCCAAAACAAATACACATAGAAAATTCATTTCTTTACGTTTAATGTTTAAAACTGAACTTTCACAAATGAATAATGAAACTTTGGACCATATACATAATGGAACCTTTTCAGCCACAAAAATTGAAATTATAGAAATGTCAGGAAATTGACTTGTGTAATTGAAATTACGTGGCACGAGTGAGAAGAAAAATGGAACACACAACAAAACCTGCTTAGGAGTTTACTGGTGGGAGTGTACAGGCCTGGTGAGGTCGGTGTGCAGAGAGAGAACTGAAGATGGCACATCCAACTTTTAAGGGTTGCCTAGTGCATGCGCATAGGGGGATGACGTGGTTACACCATACGCAGATGGAGCTCATGCATGAGCACAAGGGCTCACATAGCTGCGTCATATGTAGGTGATGCAACCATGCCGCACATGGGTCACACCTGAGGGCTTGTCCACACGTGTGGCCCTGGAACCCAGAAGTGTCAGCTATATTGTGGCTGAATCATAACATTCCACCCTTTTGTTTATTACAAAAATTTGGGGCTTTTGGGGTCTTTAATGGGTGGGAATGGGGCGTTGTAAGGTCTCTTGTGACTTCTTCCTGCTTATTTTGTGGGGGTTGTCAGGTCTCTCAAGACTGCTTTTTGCTGATTTTGTGGGCATTGGAGAGTTGAGATGCTTGACTACGTCCTGGGGTGGCTGATTACTTTTGTGTTTTTTCTGGGCTCTGTGGAACTGGTTGGCTGGCAGCTTGGACCTCGCAAGATGTTGGAAAGGCAGAAAATTATGTCTGAAAAAAATTTAAGATCCTGGTGATTAAGGGAGGAGAGTCCCAAGATGGAAGATAGAGGGTTTTTTTTTTTGAGGGGGCTGGAAAAGGGAAATTCCCAGGGGTTCCTGAGACCAGGAATGATAAGGGAAGAATTAAATGATACTTATTCTGGGTGAGTCTGGTCCGTTTAGATAGGTCCAATTGGCTCTCGGAGCTTATGAAAAAATGTTTGAAAAGAAATAAATTTTAGAAATATTAAAAACTTATGATTACGATGGTATAGTGTTGGAATAGAAAATGGTGGGGAGGAGGGAGGAAAAGAAGGGGGAATTATTGGAAAGGGGAATTATTGGGCCCCTCAATGTTTTACCTGAAGCAAATCTTAAGACACTTGTTCTCTTTAGCATCATGGTGTCACCTTAGCATCCAGGAGACACTGCTGCAGTCAGTGACAAACCTGTCATGTTGAGGTCTGTTTTGTGAGTTTTTGGAGTCTGGAGCTGTGAATGTCCCCAGACTCGTTATTGTTCCTTTCTACCTGGGCTTTTGGCAATCCTTGTACCTCTGGCTCTATGTTTAATGATGGTCCCTGTAATAACAGATGAGTGGCTAACTGGAAATTTAAGTATACATTGAAGATATAGAGAAGTTGGTAATGCAGATAGGAGAAAGAGGAAGAGGGAGAGTATATGGAGTTTTTGGCACAGGAGAGTTGAGTACGGTGATGAGACTTTTATTTTTCTGGAACTGGAGAAAAAGTGGCTGATCTTGGTGTCCTCTGGAATTTTAGGGAGCAGGGCTCTGATTGAGTTACCATATACGAGGGAGGATCTTGAGCTGGAAGAGTGAAAGGTTTAAGGTGGGACAGGTGGATCCAATGAGAGTCCCTTGAGCTTGGCAGCTGTGGGAGTTACAAGAATTCCTTTAAAGGGGCCCTGCCATTTAGGGGAAAAGGGTGAGGGGCATTGGTATGGGGGAGAGAATAGTACCTGATCTCCTATTTTAATCAGTGGTGGGCATGAATTGGCACATGGTTGAGGTAATGAGTAGTTAGTAAAATCCCATAACAGGAAGTGAAGAAGATATAACAATGGAGTAAGCAGGTGATCAAGAGGGGAGAAGTTTTAGATGAGAGGCCAGGGGTTAAAACTGGCAGCCCATACATGAGTTCAAAAAGCGGGATGGAAAGGGGGCTTTTGGGAAGAGTTCCAAGCCTAAAAAGGGCCAGAAGCAAAAGTTTTACCCAGTCAAGGTGAAGCTCCTGTGACATCTTAAGAACATCTTTAAAGGAATGGTTAGGTCATTCTACCTTCCCTGAAGACTGAGGGTGGTATGGGATATGAAAATGCCAGGGAATGTTAAGAGCCTTAGACAAAGTTTGAGAGATCTGGGAAGTGAACTCTGGGCCGTTATCCCACTAAAAAGGTTTGGATTCCATACTGGGGGATGATTTCTCAGAGAAGAACATCAGAAACTGTCTGAGCCCTCTTGTTAGTGGTGGGGAATGCTTCAATCCACCCAGACATGGTGTCCACCAAGACCAGGAGATATTTAACTCTTCTGACCATGGGCATATGAGTAAAATCCAGCTGCCAGTCAGTTCCTGGAAGGGAGCCCCTGGCCTGG
>PVIU01001117.1:0-15924 GCA_004026605.1 Ondatra zibethicus
GAACCCATCAACAATGACACCAGGACCTATCTCTTCTGCATGTATTATCTTTTTGAGAACCGAGTCTTTTTGAATGCACTCCTTCCTAGGCCGGGAGGGATGGGGGTGGGCCTTGGACTTCCAACAGGGCGGGGCACCATGCCCTCTTTCAAGGAAGAAGGGGGAGGGAGGAGGGGTGGGGGGGTAGTGGGAGGGGACCGGGAGAAGGGGAAGAAAGGTAAAAATTTTATTTCTTTAATTATGTTCTTGAATGGAAAAAATAAAACAAAACAATGTATGGAAAAAAAAGATCATATCTATGATTTTTTTTCTTGCTGTATTGATTCAGTGTCTGTCAAAGCCCCCAACACATCACTGGAATCTGATTAATGACTGTCAAGTGAAGAAGTGGTCTTCTCTAGATTGTCAGGAACTGTTTTATTCCACAGTGTGGAACAGCAAGAGTCTATGTGATGTGATGGATGGTGACTGTTTTCTGCGAGGTCTGTCAAGTGATCTCTCTCGCAAAGACTCTACTCTGTCATTTTCAAATAAAATAGCTGGAAAACAGGATGTTAATGGATGAGTGAGTTGGCTTCTAGTAAAACTTTATTTATATAAACAGATGCTAGAGGGCTGGCATACATGTTTCATTGGTAGCCTGTGCCTACCTGGAACGTATGAAGCCCTGGGTTTGATCTCCAGGACAGCATCCACCTGTCACAGTGGCACTTGTCTGTAATACCAGGACTAGAGAGGTGAGGGAAGGAGGGTCAGCAGTTCAAAATCATCCTCAGCCACACGGTGAGTTCAAGACTAACCTGGGATACATGAAGGTAAAAAGGGTGCCAAGGTAGTTTCAGTGCATGGGCTAACAGTCCTAGTCCTGTGTTCTAAGCCTAATATAATAGATAGAATCTTTCATTTTGTCAGGTCTCAAGTAGGTCTTCCCCTAACTTAGAGTCAAAAGATCTTCATACTATGATCGAGATGTCAAGGAATCAGCTCTGAGTCACACACTGACTCCAGCCCCCCCCACCCCCCGGGTTATGTGGCGGAGAGTGCTTCAGACTACTTGCTAAGGTACTGAGAAACATTTTTTGTCTGATGGAAAATTTCATTTCTATTGTAGAATGTGGTCCTCTCACCCTCCCAGAAGAAATCACATTCTTTGGATTCTGTCAAGCATGTGGTACAACTGTGAAGTTCAGTTCATGAAATCTCTTTTGGAAACCCATTTTCCCCTGCCAAAATGAGGTCTGAAAACACTCTGAGTGAGTCAGCTATCATAATATTTCCTAAACCTGAAATAAAAAGCATGCCAAAAGTAGTGGGATTTTAAGTGCATGTGGCTCTTGCATATTCCCCTCAACTTGACATCCCATGGCTTTAAATGTTGCACTAGAGGTAATGTTGCAGCTTGGCAAGATCTATGATAAAGACTGATATAAATAAGAGATACAAAAAGGAATCAGAGGAATCTTTTCCCAAATGGTAATTTCTCTACTTCCACCTTTATAAAAACATCAACTTATTTTTAAGAGCAGTTTTAATTTTGCAGTGTTACTAAAGATACACAGCCTTCCCTTGTACCTCCTGCCTCTCTACCAGAGTAGCCTTTCAGGGCATCTATACCCCAGGATAGTGGTCCATTTGTTAGAGCTGATGTAACCCCACTAACATATCATTAGCATCCATTCTTGGTGTTGTCCATTCTATGGGTTTTGACAGTTGATGTATCTAATAAAATAGTGCTACTGACCTAAAGATCCATACGGTCTTCTTTCTCCTCTTTCTCCTCCCTCCTTCCTTCTCATCTTCTTTCTTCTCCTCCATCCCCTTTTCATCTTCTTCCTTTTCTTCCTCGTCCTCCATTTTTTTTGTTTTCTGAAGAGGACAAAGGGAGAGGAAGAGGAAACATTTTATTACTCTTTCATGTGTTTCCTGACTCACATCACCAGAGTTAGCAACAGTCTGTACTAACATATAAAAAGGACATATTTGGAAAATCATTAATAAATGGAGACAGTATAACATTTAGGGTGCTGGGGAAATAGTAAAGCGCTTGTTTGTAGTACGAGGGCCGGCTTGTTGGGGTTTATGTCCCACCCGGTCCCTCCAGCCATTTAGTCCCAGAGAAAATCACAGAGAGTCTACAGTAGGCTATAAACTGATTGGCCCATTAGCTCAGGCTTCGTATTAGCTCTTATAACTTATATTAGCCCATTATTCTTATCTATGTTAGCCACATGGCTCGGTACCTTTTTCAGGGGGCAGGTCACATCCTGCTTCTTCAGTGGTCTGGGCAGGCGTGCCAAGAGAGAGAGCTTCCTGCTTCCCAGAATTCTCCTATTCTCTTTACTCCACCTCTACTTCCTGTCTGGTTGTCCCACCTATACATCCTGGCTAATGGCCAATCAGCAGTTATTTAAATCATGATTGACAGAATACAGACAATTATCCTGCACCACTTGTTGCACAAACAGGAGGACATGAGTTGAGATCTTCAACCGAGAGGTCATAACTGGGTGTGGAGGCACATGTTTGAAGTCACAGTGCTGGAGGCAGAGGCAGGGAGATCCTTGGGGTTCATTCCTCAATGCTGTTGAGCTCTAGGTTCACAGGGAAGGTGTCTTACCTCAAGAAGTAAGGTGGAGAGTGACTGAAGAAGACATCCAATATTAACATTTGGTATCCCAAATGTATCCATGAATATGTACATGCATACACACAGACACAGGTAGGCAGACACACAGATAAATAGACATATACACACAGTGAGCAATACCAGTCCTTAGAGCTGAGAGAGCATGGAAGACTCACAGGGACTCTGTGGTAACCTCCAGAGCATGGCCGGAGTAGTCAACAGCAGCATGAGCTCAATGTGGGTGTGAACAGAGCAGGGTTCTGCACACCAGGACTTTCCTCTGTGTTACTGTATTCATGATACTAAACAATTTGAAGGCAAGATGTCTGTCCCAGAGATTCCTGCAAAGTCCTTGCCAGAGAACAACCAAGAACTAAACTGAGGGAAGGAGGCCAGAAGGAAGTCAGATTTGTGAGGACAGTGGGCTGTGTCTGGGGACAGAGAGGGTACTCTGAGATGAGCTTTAATTCCTGAGATGGTCTTCCATTCAGTTTTAGGGCTGTTGATGCTGGATTTGCACTCCTTGATGTAGGTGTTGTGAGCTGAACTCTGGTCTCCTGGAGGAGTGGTATGCACTCTTAACCACTGGGCTATCTGAGGTTTCTGTGAATAAGTCCATGTCTCTTCATCTCCCCGGCACCTCTCAGCCTGCTGCTTTCTAGAAGCACAGCATCTGACTCATAAGACCCATTCCCCTCTTCCCTGTGATTCAGACTCAAAATGGTAACAGTAATCTCAGCTTTAAGCATAAGCATCTCCTAGTGACTGGTGACTGGTCAGGCTCCTATATCTCAGGAACATGCTCCTACTCTGAATTAAGTTTGGGTAGCACTGGCTATGGTATACTTTTCTATGCAGCTTTAACTACAAGTTTGAATAGCCCAATGTGCACATTTCCTAACACTCAAAACCAAGTTGTTTCTTGATGTCATCCCCACAATAGGCACCCTGCCTCAGAGCCTTTTGGTCACATGGAAATTCCATTCAGCACCACAAATAGATCTAGTTAACTGATTGTTATTATTTATAGCCATAATTTGGTCTGCAATAGAACACACAAAACCTAATTTAAGTTTTTCAAGTATTGTGTGCCATAAGTACTTGGAGAAGCCTGTAGCACATTGAGCCACATTATCTCTGCCTTGATACACTTTTGAAGTTGATTATTCATTATTGCTTTATGTAATTCCCAAGGCACTTTATCAATACCATAAACAGACAAACCAACAAACAAGCTCACCATCAAATAAGGTTTCAGAGCACAGGGACCTTTCACTTACTACATAATGGCCTCATAACATAGTGTTGCTTATTTTATTCAGTTGGAAAAATTGAGAACTTACAGTCCTTTGAAGTTCATTTGCTTTTCACAGCTCATCTCTCCATGAGAACCACAGTCCTTGGAATGTTGTGTTGTCAGATTCTTCTCACACATTCTTTGCACTGTGAACACATCAAATTTATATTTCTCTTAAAATCTTCATTTCTATTGGTTTGCGTTTCATTATCCCATTTATTTTGATTTTATTATATCTCTCTGTGTGAGTGTTTGTATAGAGCACACATGTGTGTTCACGTACTTGCAGAACCCAAGTCAACCTCAGCTGTCATTGTTATTAGCCAAGACCTTGCCAAGTAGGTGAGGCTGGAGGCCCCCGAACCTTGGGATTCTCCTGTCTCTGTAACACATGCATGCTACTAAGGTCAACTTTTCTATTTCTTCTTTTTGTAAGATATGGGTTGTGGGGCTGTACCTCGCGGTTGTCTGGCAAGCGCTCAATTGACCTTCATCCTAGTTAGTGACATAAACGAGAAAACTGTTTAAGCAGCAGCTAGATCTAGTACCACAGCAACAAGTAGCCACTGTGTCCTGCCTTTAGAAAGCATCTCCTGTTGGGCATTCTTCTTTTACTTACTATTAATTTGTAATGGTTTATTAGGGTATTATTTAACCAAACGATAGGGAGTAGGAAGGACAGATGGACAATAAGGCTGCAAACTAACTTTCCCTTTCTCTCACTTAGCAACATATGAGTGGCCAGTTTGCTGTTCTCTAGGGGATCTAGGGTACAGCTCCACCACCAGCCTTGGGAGGTACTTTCCATACTGGCCTCTGCTTTAGGGTTAATGGAGATGCTGTTACAGTATGACTGAGGCCTTTTATTTTCATTATTTTTTAATTTAATTATTATTTGTGCTCTTGTAGATTAAGCCTGGAGTGTCACTCATGAACTTTTTTTTTTCCAGTTTTTAAAACGAATCGCATGCTGACTCCTAAATGTCCATAGCTGTGCTGAGTGGAGAGCATAGAATCCATTGGTTGAATCTTTGCAGAGGCTTTGCAAGCAATGCACAAGGATCCAGAAGTTGCATTTACTGGGATGAGTTACAAACATTGCATCAGACATGTCATGTAAACTGGATGGATTTGTTCAGTTTGGAAAACTCATATTCTACCCCCAAACACAAATGCACAGCAAAGCATTTGATGGAGAAGGCTGATTAGTTTCAGAGGATCCAACACATGAAGTAGAAAGTAAAATCTTTCCTGTGGCTGCACTAGCTCAACAGAGAGTTCACTTCATACTAGAAGAACTACAAGTACACAGCTTTCCAGATTTGGTTGATTCCCAACCAGATCAGGTCCTCCTCTCTCATTTTCAGTAGCAAACACACTGTGACCCAATTTAGACACTAACCCCTTTGTCTCTCTGTAAGTGAACATTTCTCTCCCACCTGCCAGTTCCTGAATAAACACTCTGAAGCTTAATATTAATTATAAACTGTTTGGCCTGTTGGCTTAGGCTTATTATTAGCCAACTCTAACAACTTAAACTAACCCATTTCTAGTTATATTTCACCATGAGGCTCACAGCTTGTTTCCTCATATCTTGCTTCCATGGTGGCTGCTGGTGTCTCTCCAACTCTGCCTTCTTTCTCCCTGTATCTCTGTTTGGATTTCCTGCCTAGCTCTATTCTGTTATTTTGGCTATTGGCCAAATCAGCTTCTTTATTAACCAACGGTGATAAAACATGTTCACAGAGAATAAAGTGGAAAGAAGAGAATCCCACATCATCTCGCAAAAGCCAGGCTGGCTGTGTATCACTAATGCCGTTTTTTCAGGACTGTTATTCATAGACCTGCTACCCTGACTGCTTTATTACAGTCAGTTAGAGGTGAGCATTGGTGTTGCATGAGCATTTCAGTCATAGTTCTAGTACCAGCCTTCCCCACATACTGTGACTTTACCCAACAGATTTATGAAGCCCTCGAGTTCAGACTCGAGTCTTGTGAGTATAGCACAGTCTGGGCTTCCTGACTTAATATCAGTGCTTCTCTCTATCCAGGTTTTCTGTGTCTCAAGTACATAAAACATGCCAGGAGGAAATTGTCAACCCAAAATGGACACCCTTGGACCAGAGAGCTGGCTAAGGAGTTAAGAACACTTGTGTTTATTACAGAAAATCCAGATTCTATTCTACGCACCCATACACCAGCTAAAACTACTCACAATTCTAGTTCTGAGAGACCCAAATCCCTCCTATGACCTCCACTGGCACCATGCATGCACATGGTGCACAGATATGCATATAGGTAAAACATAAAGAATAAATCTAAAAAACTAGACACTTGCTGTCTTTCCAGGCTTTAGTTATACTGACATTTTGCGTGATTTTTTTTATTTAATGAGACAGACACATAGCATTATCTTTTTTTCCATTTGAAAACTCTTATTAACAGTTCTGAATAGAAATAGTGACATGTTAGCTCAAAATATGTGAAAGATTCTTCTGGAAAATCTTAGCAAGGGAGGTAACAGCTATAAACACAGAAAGTACTCTCCATACCATTTCTTTTTAGTTTTCCTTTTGTATTCTTTTTATTGCACTATACTTTTATTCTCTGCTTCCCTTTTCCTCCCCTCTCCTCTTTTGCCCTCTCCCACAACCTCCATGCTCCCAATTTACCCAGGAGATCTTGTCTTTTCTTCCTTATGTAGATCCATGCATGTCTCTCTCAGAGTTTTCTTTGTTGTCTAGGTTCTCTGGGGTTGTGGAATGTAGGTTGGTTTTTCTTTGACCTATGTCTAAAAACCACTTATGAGTGAGTACATATTATATTTGTCTTTTTAGATCTGGGTTACCTCACTCAATATGGATTTTTCTAGATCCATTCATTTGCCTGCAAATTTCAAAATGTGTCATTTTTTTTAATTGCTCAGTAGTACTCCATTGGGTAAATGTACTACATTTTCTTTGTTCATTCCTTGATTGAGGGGCATCTAGGGCATTTCTGTGTTTTGGCTATTATGAATAATGCTGCTAAGAACATAGTTGAACCCATGTCTTTGTGGTACGATTGAACATCCTGTGGGTATATATCCAAAAGTAGTATTGCTGGGTCTTGAGGTAGACTGTTTCCTAATTTTCTGAGAAATTGTCATAGTGATTTCCAAAGTAGTTTTACAAGTTTATTTATTTATTTATTGTGTGTGTGTGTGTGTGTGTGTGTGTGTGTGTGCCTGCCTGAGTATATGTGTACTCTGTTTGTGCAGTACTCATGCAGGCCAGAAGAGAACATTGGATTTCCTCAAATTAGAGTTACAGGTAGTTGTGAGCTACTGTGTGGTTGCTGGGATCAAAATTTGCTCTTTTTCAAGGGCAGTAAACATTCATAGCCACAAGGTACATCTCCAGCCCATTTCTTGAGTTTTAACTAAAAATGGAATGATGAAATTGAGAGTAAAAATTAGTTTAGTTTAAATATTTTTATATTGAATGAATGAGAGTTTATGAAACCTAATTGACCAGTTTTACTTCATTGGCTTAGATGTGTACCCCAAACTAATACTTTGTAT
The DNA here is from genome assembly GCA_004026605.1 of Ondatra zibethicus. Lineage (NCBI taxonomy): Eukaryota > Metazoa > Chordata > Mammalia > Rodentia > Cricetidae > Ondatra > Ondatra zibethicus. Next base: position 7,486 of record PVIU01001117.1, read on the forward strand.
CTAGTAATACTGGTGGTTCTGCAGAGGAAAATGGCTACCCTAGAAGGAAGCCTGTGTTGCTTTAGTATTGGAAACAGCTTTGGCAGTCTAACCCTGAAACTGTGTGTCTTCTGTCTTCCTGTGCATTGCATCTACCCTCCTGTTAGGAACGGATGTTGTGGTCCTAGGTAAAACCAAATACCCACATAAATCCCATAGGCCAAAGTATAGAAATTAAAATTTTCCTAATTCCTAACCAAAGCCAAAAAAGAATTATTGTTAGTTTTCCCTTTGTATCAAAAACAAAAGAAGATTCTTTGCAAATAAAATACGTTTTACTTCTTGTGCAGGAGATGCTGACGAGAAAATTATGTTTCTTAGAAAGATTTGTGGGCTTGAAAACTCAGCGTGTTTTGAGTTATGTTGGCAAACCCAAGTGCTTATTGGTTTTCTTCCTGCCTTGATGAACAAGAGCAGTGTTAGCAAAAGCAAATAAATAAAGTAGAGAGGTCTTAAATGTTCTATTATTTGGAGGTCCTGGCAATTTGTAAATCTTGGCACTGTGCATAACCAGGCATGTGTGAACCTACACTGCCTGCTCCCCTGTTCTATTCCCTTGCTCCCTCATTCTCTCCTCATCCTTCTCACTCACATCTCCCTCAAGCTCAGCAATATATTTCTAGCTTTCTTATGTGCCACTTACAAATCAATACTCACCTCTATCCAGTGTGAGCTGTGTCCACTCCGGATGCCACTATTTCCTTTCAATCTGCTTTCACGCTAACTCATTTTGCCATTCCTCGACAAACGAAAAATAATAATCCTTCCAATTTCAGCAAAAATCCCCATTCCCTTGACACTCCATGCATTTTCACTTCTGGAACTTTCCAAAATAAACTCCTCAAAATAGTTACCTTTTCACGTCAAGATTAAAAGTCTTCCAAGGAAAATGTGTGTGTTATTTAGGAAAACGCTAGAGTTGGAAAGAATATTATTTTCCTGTTCTTCATTCTTATATTGTAATTTTCACTTTTGGATTATAAAAGTCATTTAATATATGACTTGAAGTTATAGAAAAATCACATTAAATAAAATAAAAAAATTGCTTGCCATCCAATGAGTGAGAAAAATACAGCATCATTTGGTGTTTGGTCCTTCTAGTTTTTTCCCACTTAGCTCTCAGGGCACAAGAATACAAATTGAGGCATTCTTTCTCAGAACCTGCTTTCCAACCCAAGGAGACCAGGTGTGGTGTGTTTCTGTGTTTCTCAATTACTTCAAATGAGTGAGAAATAATGTCCACATGTCATGTCATTGATGTGTTACTTTTGATTGTCAATTTGGTTGGGGAACAGGTAGCAGATTAGTGATGTGTATCTCAAGATATTTCCAGAGAGATTTATCTAAAGAGAAAACATCTACCATGAGTTGGGAGAGCAGCATCCCAGAGCTGCAGGGTCCGAATGGGAATAAACGAGGAACAGAGGGAAACATCTGTAATGCAGACATTCTTTTTCTCTTTGTTTCCCGACAGCCATGATGTGAGCCGTTCTCTTCTTGTCTGTGATCATGTCACAGCTGAAACCAGAAACTGAAAGACATACTTCTTCTCTTGAAATTTTCTTGGGTATTTTGTCAAAGCAAAAAATAAAGCAAACAAACAAACAAGCAAACAACTGGTAGACACAAATGAAGTGTGTAGAATTGTGATTTTTGTTCACTTCAGTCTCTGTCCTAGGAGCCTTTGATGGTCCAGTTCTTAGCAAAGTGAGTGAATCAGTAGAAATACACAAAATATTAATTTATACTCTATTGGTTTTATACTTTATTTACAGATTAACATAGCTCCTTTATTTGGTTCATAAATTTCTTGTGTGTTGGGGGGTAGGCTAAAGGCTGATGTGCAGCATCTTCCTCATTTGCTCTCCATCTTACATTTTGAGTCAGGTTCCCTCCTTGAGCCTGGAGTCCGGAACTTACCCATTTGGCTGGCCAGCAAGCCCTTGAGGTCCTTTGTCTCTGTTCCTCCACCACTAGAATTACAGGCATAGGGAATTTTTATGTGGGTGCTGGGGACTTGAACTCAGATCCCCATGCTTGAATGGTGACTAATTTACTGAGTCATTCATAAATATTTTTAAAGAATGTATACAAGTATTTTGTTTGTCTACCACTCTAGATGAGTACAGATATTTTCAATTTTTCTTTTACTCAGTGAAACATGTTAATATTTTCCTTGATATATTCTGACTATATGATCACTTACATGTTAACCATCATTTCCCATTTTTTCCCCATGTGCTTGTGTATGTTTAAGCCTTGGGTTCTACCAGACTTGGCTTTCATTGAACTTATTCCTGTGAAAATGCAGGAAAATAGTCTATCACATCCGTGCACACTGTGCCCTGGGCATGCAGCTGCAGAGCCAAAGCCAATGTGGTTTCATGAGTAATTTTCTCTCTCCCTCCATGAGCCATCCAAGGTGGACTCCAGATGCTGTCTTACGTAGCATCCGTCTTATACATTGTTTACAGATATGGAAAGAAATCTTCCAAACAGCATAACCATGAAATCATTGTTACAATGACTATGAGTATTCTCTCTGCTGCCTGGTTATCCTTCAGCTCTCTCAGGAGCAGGAAGTATGCTTCTCCCTGAATTCCTTCTGTCAGTGTTGCCTGTGTTTTAGATGGCATTCCTCGGAACTGTTCACCTGGGTTGCACTTCCCTTTGCTGCTATATCATATTCAGATTTGGCCTTGTTCCTTGAAAAATTTTAATGTCACATTTTCATTCATTTTTTAGAGTTTCATATATGCTTATGATGTATTTTAATCATATTCTCTCCTGCTCCTCCCTCTGACTCCTCCCAGATCCACCCCCAGCCCCTCCTGACTTCATGTTCTTTTTACAAAACAACACGCTGAACTCAATCTGTGTTGCCAGTGCAAGCATGGATGTGGAGCCTTCCGTTGGAAAGTGGTTGACCTATTAGGGGCCACAATCTAAAAGAAAACTCACTGTTCCATAGAAGCAATCAACTGTCCATGGTTACTTGGCTGGAAATACAGGCTCGCAAGCTACTCTTCTTGATGCTGGGATGTTGATCTCATGTAGGCAACCACAGCTGCTGTGAGGTTATGAGTGTGGAAGTCTTGCCATTTCCAGAAGACACTGTTTTTCTAGTCCTTCCAAACTTCTGTCTTTTATAACATTTCCACTCCATTTTCCTCTGTGGTACCTGGGATTTGGAGGGATGAAGTGTGATGCACATGTTCTACTACCTTGGCTAGTCATGAGTTCCCGTTAACTGCCATCCACAACACAGCAACTCCTCTGATGAGGTCTAGAGCTATGCTAATCTACAAGTATAATAGTTTTCTATTTAAATAGAGTCTTGAGGTAGTGGTAACTAAATACTCATATCCACATGGATACCACCAGGAAGTCCCCTAAAGATTCCCTTGGGATAAAGTACTATAAAAATGTTAAATGTAGCGTTCAGTAATTCAAGGAGTTTCAACCCCTTACCACATGGAGAAGCTCAGTTCTCAAACTGAGAGTAAGAACCAAAATTACACTCTGACGTTGGACAAAAATTTGTATTAGTAAATGGAATGCCATCTCAAGTCAGCTGAAAATATTGACTTCTCTGCACTTGCTTTATTCTGTAAATCTCTTCTTTCCTCCTGGGCTTGTATTTCAATTCTTTGCAAGTTGAGAAACTCCTGTGCTCAGAGACTACTGTGAATTAGGAAAAAGACAACAGCGGTGAAAACTGGAGGAATTTAATTATTTCTTAACTTCTCAATCCAATTTCTAAGGCTAAGAATGTGCTACTTTAACTCCTTCAAGTTCAATGTTATTAGCTGTAAAATGGCTTTTTAATTGATTTGTTCATAGCATAGCTGTGTGATAGTTAATATTGACTGTCAACTTGATGGGTTTAAAGTCAACATTGGAGACAAACCTCTGGACATATCTGTATGAGAGTTTCTAGATTGAGTGATGGGAAAAGACCCACCCTAAATGTGGACAGAGCCATCCCGTGTATTGGAGTCCTAGAATGATACAGTCAAAAACAGAATTCATTTCTGAATTCTAACCGTGTACCCAAATCCATCTGTCACTTTATGCTGTGGACATTCCTTCCCCATCATGATAGATTGCATCTTGAAGCTGTCAGTCAAATCCAGCCCTTCCTTCCATAAGTGGCTTTGGTCAGGTATTTTGTCATAATGAGAAGAGCTATGAGTATTAAAAGAAAGTATTTTATTAATGTGAACATACACTAATACAAGTATTAGCTCATAGTATAAGTGCTTTATAAAATAAGACAGATATTAATAGCTAGTCATCATTGCAAGATTGGAAATTGTTAGGTAAGAAGAATAGAAATATCCACTCATCCCCCGCCAACCCACTGTGGGAACTACTGGCCTACTTAATTGCTGAAGTCGCTTGTTGTTTCCAAATACTTAGATTCAATAATCTAGAGAAAACTTAAGTGAATGGGAGTCTTCTCAAGTTAATTGTTAGCAATATCTAACACTTTGAGTCAGAGCAGAACATGGAGTAGATTCCTGGAGGTCGGGACCTGGAAACCAGAGTCCTCTGAGAGATTTGCCTGTGAGACCTCTACTGGGAGTGTTCTAGCTATCAATGACATGCAGCAAGAAGAGAGTAGCTGGACACAGAGAGATGCTGATTGGGAAGCATCCACAGCAAAGCCCTAGGTAGCCTGTCTTCCACAGTCAATTGCTCTTGTGCCAATTCTTCAAATAAGCGAGCAACACCTGAAGTTTCTGCACATTAATGTGCTGTGCTTGTTATCACTTGTGAGGACTGGATGGTGACTACTTATGCAATGGTATAATGGATTGTGGTGGTTTGTAACAAAATGGGCCCCAAGGGGAGTGGCACTATTAGGAGGTGTGTCTTGTTGGAGGAAGTGTATCACTGTATGTGTGTGTGGAGGGGCGGGCTTTGAGGTCTCTTTTGCTCAAACTTCCTTTGGTGTGACAGTCAGTCAACTTCCTGCTGCCTTTTGGTCAAGATGCAGCTCTCTCAGCTCCAGCACAGCGTCTGTCTGCACCCTCCAGGTTCCCCTTCATGATCATACTGGACTGAACCTCTGGAACTGTAAGTGAGTCATGCCAATTAAACGTTTCTTTTTTTTTTAAGAGTTGCCATGTTCATGGTGTCTCTTCACAGCAATAAACATCCTAACTAAGGCATGGATGTTGACAGTGAAATGTATATGATCATCTCTATGGGGAATGAAAATTTGGTGACACAGCTCTGGTTCCAGAATGTGAGGCACCATAATATCTCATCACAGAATATTATTTTATGGTTGCTAGGTGTGAAGGATGGTGTATTGCTTGTGCCACTGTGACAAAGTACCCAACAAAAGCAACTTTGTGAAGAATGGGTTCTGTTTTGCTCATACTTTGAGGATGTGATCCATAAGGGCAGGAAATCACATGGTGACAGGATTGTGAGGCTACTGCTCCCATCGCGTCTGCAGCGAGGGAGGAGACCAGAATGCTGGTGCTCAGCTCCTGTTTCCTTTATCTAATCTGAAACTCTAACCTACTGAGAAGTTGGGGGCAGTTTGTGGGCGAGGTAGACATAACCTGGATTTCAATATTTCAAAGCCTAATTTAGTTCAGCCCTCTGGCTTCTTTAAAGAAGATTAACAGTCATGGAAGATTTCAATCTCAAGATGAAGGCCTCCTGCAAGGAGACAAGTAGCCATCCAGTCTCTACATGTGTGTAGACGTGAGTTGGGTTTTTCTAGAATCTCTGATTAAATTCTGATTTTTCTTTTCTAATCACCTAGTCATCCTCTCTCAAGTCATCAGATGGCTAACATTAAATGTTTTTATTTCATCTTCTTTATTCACTTTTACATTTTTCACATGGGATATATCATATGCTGAGTGTATTCTCCCTTGCCTATTTACCCCATCCTTTCTTTTTTTAAAAAAATTTTATATGTATGCGTGCTTGTCAGAATGTATGTTTGTGTACTACCTGTGTTCCTGGTTCCCACAGAGTCCAGAAGAGGACATTGTTTCCTCTAGAACCAGAGTTACAGACTGCTGTGAGTGACCATGTGGGTGCTGGGAAAGGAGCCTGGGCCCACTGCAAGACTGACAAATGGTCTTAGCTGCTGAGCATATCTCCAGTTCCATGAAGTCCTTTCTAACAATGAGAAAAGCCCAGAGAAAGGGGCACAAAATACCTTTCTTTTGATAGCTTTGTTTTTTGTTAATTTTTTAGTAAAGAAACTCACTTGAACAGATTTTGAAAATGAAAGGAGAACAACAATGAGAACAAAGTTAAAGTGCTTGTTTCATGTCCATTTAAAATAATTTTAAAGTTAGTTTAACATGTTATCATGAAAATAACAACAACAAAACATTGCTCTAAGATTGCCAAGGCCCGAGTTCTGTGCATTGTAGTGTTAGCAAACATACATGTTCTTGCTCAGTCCAAGTTTTCTTGCATTAAAATCCAAGACTTTAAACTTGATTGGAACTCAGCAAACTGCCTTTGTAGCAAAAAAAAATCTGGACACCATGGGAAAATGAATGGGTGTGGTCATATTCAATACAACTTTTATGAAAAATATTCACATGCATCTGGGCTCAGCCCAGGAGTTCGTAGTATATTTACCTGCGTAATAGGTTTCAGCTTCCAAACATGAGTGACATAGATTCTTGTAGTTTCTGAGTGTGATTACCCATGTCATTCATATCACAGTTCATAATGACCACAGTCACGGGCAAGAAGTTTGCAGTGCACAAAGCAATAAGTAATTATTGATCACCAGTTGCTGTTTCCATGAAGTCAAGAGGGTGGCGTTGGTGTCCCTGGGCTGGACCACAAGTCTTCAGGTCATCTGGGATTGTTGATCTAAGCCACAGAGGGGGCAGCTTTGTGTGTGTGTGTGTGTGTGTGTGTGTGTGTGTGTGTGTGTTTGCATACATTTGAAACTCTGAACGTTCTATTTCACATACCTGTCATATAATCATTCCCTGATTCCTTTCAAGTCTCTCTGAAAACTCTTTCCAGAGCAATAGTAGAGAAATGAGTACTGGGCAGAATCACCAAGGACTTCTAAAAAATATAGATTTGAAATGATTCAATGTTATTGTCACTTTTCCCCAATAGATGTCTCAAAGACTGGCCCAAGATAAAGATGGCAGGATGATTTTTTCCAGTCTTCTACTCCTCCTGGGTGATTCCGCTTCTTTTTTTTCTAGAGCTTTCAGGTGTGCTGTTAAGTCACTAATGTGTGCTTTCTCTGTTTTCTTTATGTGGGTACTAAGTGCTATGAACTTTCCTCTTAGAGACACAGAAAACAATCCAAAGAATCAATGAAACGAAGAGCTGGTTCCTTGAGAAAATCAACAAGATCGACAAACCCTTATCCAAACTAATCAAAAGGCAGAGAGAGAACATTCAAATTAACAAGATCAGAAATGAAAAGGGGAACATAACAACAGACACTGAAGAAATTCAAAGAATCATTAGGTCTTACTACAAAGGCCTGTATGCCACAAAATTGGAAAATGTACAAGAAATGGACAGTTTTTTTGGATAAATACCATATACCGAAATTAAATCAAGACCAGGTGAACAATTTAAATAGACCTATAAGTCGTGAGGAAATAGAAGCTGTCATCAAAAACCTCCCAACCAAAAAAAGCCCAGGACCAGATAGTTTTAATACAGAATTCTTCCAGAACTTCCAAGAAGAGCTAATACCTATACTTCTTAATGTGTTTCGCATAATAGAAACAGAAGGGTCATTGCCAAACTCTTTTTATGAAGCTACAATCACCCTGATACCAAAACCACACAAAGACACAACCAAGAAAGAGAATTATAGACCGATCTCAGTTATGAACATTGATGCAAAAATTCTCAATAAAATACTGGCAAACCGAATCCAAGAACACATTAAAAAAATCATCCATTATGATCAAGTAGGCTTCATCCCAGAGATGCAGGGCTGTTTCAACATATGAAAACCTATCAATGTATCAATCATCATATAAATAAACTGAAAGAAAAAAAACATATGATCATTTCATTAGATGCTGAAAAAGCATTTGACAAAATTCAACACCCCTTTATGATAAAGGTCTGGAGAGATTAGGGATACAAGGATCATATCTAAGTATAATAAAAGCAATATATAGCAAGCCAACAGCTAACATCAAATTAAATGGAAAGAAACTCAAAGCGATTCCACTAAAATCAGGAACAAAACAAAGCTGTCCACTCTAGCCATATCTCTTTAATATAGTACTTGAAATCCTAGGAATAACTATAAGACAAAATAAGGAGATCACAGGGATTCGAATTGGAAAGGAAGAAGCCAAACTTTCGTTATTTGCAGATGATATGATAGTGTACATAAGTGACCCCAAAACTCTACCAAAA